>JAFEMH010005773.1:0-85000 GCA_022495995.1 Adenophora triphylla var. japonica
TCCATGATATGATCCTGAAAGAAGATTGAGGTCTATGTGGACGACATGATAATGGTTACACTCCAGGAGAGGATCAAATGGCAAACACTTTGTTGATTTGAGAGAAATTCTTCAAGGGCCGCCTCCGAGAACCACAAGCGTGACGAGCTGAATCCGTGCCTAGAATGCACCTTCGGTGTAAGACGAGGCAAGGTGCTAGGGATATATGGTGACAGTAACGGGAATTGAAGTAGAATTCCTCGGAAAATCAAGGCGATGAGTTGAAATGAAGCCACCCCGGACACTGACAGAAGTGAAATCCTTCATGGGAAGACTGCAATACATAAGCCGCTTTATAAATCAGCTGACCTCGATCTGCGAGCCGATCTTCAAGTTGATCAAGAAAAATGCCTACAGAAAATGGACTCCAGAATGCCATCTCGCTTTTGAACAGATCAAGGCGTACCTCGTGAATCCCCCGATTCTTTGCCCACCACATCAGTGTGTGCAAAAGCCGCTATTGCTATATCTAACTGTCACGGATACAGCAATTGGGGCTATGCTAGCTCAAGAGAAGAAAGATTCCAAGGTCGAAAACGCCATCTATTTTGTGAGCAGAAAGCTTCAAGGGAGCGAACTCAATTACTCTGCTTGTGAAAAGACTTGCGCAGGTTTGGTCAGGGTAGTGGGAAAGCTGAAACACTACAAGCAGTCTCACCCGATACATCTCGTCTCAAAGATAGACCCCATCAAATATCTGTTCGACAAGCCTTCCATCTCCATGAGGTTGGCAAAATGGTCGTTATTTTTGGCTGAATACGACATCACTTATGTTTCAAGGAAATCCGTAAAAGGGCGAATAATGGCAGAACATTTGGCCGATTTCCCAAGTGATGAGTCCCGAGGACCTGAACCTCAATTTCCCGATGATGGCATCTTTGCCCTAGAAGGAGAAAATCGCTGGCAACTCTTCTTCGACGGGGCGTCAAACAAAAGGGGGAACGGAATAGGAATGCTTCTTGTTGATCCTACTGACGAACACACCCCCATAGCAGTAAGATTGAACTTCGAGGTCACCAACAACGCTGCTGAATACGAGGCTTGCATAGCCGGGTTGGAAGCCGCCCTTGAAAGAAATATCAAAGAGTTGGAGGTGTATAGTGACTCTGCCCTCATCATCAATCAGGTCTCTAATAAATGGAAGACCGTAGACCCAGGTCTGCAGAAATATCACACTTACATGGAAGAACTAGTAACTCAATTCAAGGAGATCAGCTTTCATTACTTGCCCAGAGATCGCAGCAGTTCGCGGATGCTGCGCAGCACTAGCCTCCCTCGTTGAAATACACGAAGGGAAGTCCGTCAAACCATTCAAAGTCGGGAGGAGAGAAAACCTCGCTTATTGCTTTGAAATAGAAGCGGAGGCCGAACCGGCCAGTGATCCCTGGTAAACTCAGATCTATCAGTATCTGAAGAATGGCGAAGCCTCCTTCAAAAATGAAGATGGGGAGTATAAAGAAGGAATCAAAGCGAAAAGCCTCTCAGCCCTGAAGCGACTCGCCGCCCACTATGTTCTTTTGGGAAACATGCTGTACAAGAAGCGTTACCAAGGCCCCCTCCTGCGATGTATCGGCAAACAAGAGGCTACCGAACTCATGAAAGAAATACACGGTGGTACCTGCGGCCCCCACATGAATGCTCGAGCCCTGATGCAGATCATACTGAGAATGGGGTACTTCTGGATCTCCATGGAAACTGACTGTATCCAGTTCGTTAGGAGCTGCGACAAATGCCAGCGGTACTCAAATCTTAATCATTTGCCTCCTCATGAGTTATACTTCATGACAACCCCCTGCCCTTTCTTCACTTGGGGAATTGATGTCATAGGCAAAATCACGCCACCAGGCAGCAACGGCCACGAATTCGTCCTGGTAGCTGTGGACTATTTCACCAAGTGGGTTGAAGCCAAGTCCTACAAAATCCTCAACTCAAGGAAAGTATCCCTCTTCATCAAAGAAAACATCATATGCAGATACGGGTTGCCAGCCGAAATCATTTCAGATAATGGATCCCACTTTGAAGGGGAATGCGACAGACTGCTAGCGGAGTTCAGAATAACCCGTCACAAGTCATCTCCCTACAGGCCCCAAACCAACGGAGCCGTCGAGGCAGCTAACAAGACTCTGGAAAACATCATCCGGAAAATGGCTATCCGAGGCAGAGATTGGCCCGAGAAGCTACACCTGGCACTCTAGGGCTATAGAACATCCGTCAGAACGGCAATCGTGGAAACACCATTTGCTCTCACCTACGCTTTCTGGAATGGAAGCCAGGTACTACCCCGATCGAGCTAGAAATCCCCTTCGCTCAGCGTGCTTGTTGGAAAGTCGGATCAACGAGGTTGAATGGCTCCAAAGTCGCCATGATGAATTGGCCCTACTAGATGAGCGCCGATTGAAAGCAATGGAGCACATCCGAGCCTACCAAGGGAGAATGGCCAGGGCCTTCGACAAGAAAGTAAAGCATCGGGAGATTAGGGAAGGTGATCTCGTTTTGAAAGAGAAGCCCCAAATCGTATCAACCCGCTCGGGCAAATGGGAGCACATGGGTCGGGTCATATGTTGTCCAGAAGATCTTCTCCGGAGGAGCCATGCAACTTGCAGACCTCGACGAAAATCCCTTTGTACACCCAGTGAATGGTGACAAGCTGCGCAGATACTACGCGTAAAAACACTGAGTCAAAAAAAAAAAAGAAGAAAAAGAGTGCTAAAAGAGTAATACCCAACTAGGTTGAAAATCCGAAAAGGGCGGCCTAGGTAAAAAACAGGGTTGCACCAAAAAAAAACAAAAACAAAATAAAAAAAAACCGGGTCGAACTACGGAGACCTGAGCCCTTTTGTCCGAAGGGAACGTAGGCAGCCAGAAACGGTTCGGTCTAAAACACAAATAAAAGTCATACTCTGACGTCAATACACTGATCAGACCATGAAAGCGTCTCGAAAAACTCTAAAGCAATTCACATATTCATTACAGTTAAAAACTTTTTGATGAGTCTAAGCCCGGTTCATTCCTACAACTGGCAACCTGCTAAAAGAAACTAAGATACATAATCAAACTAATGTGTCTGCTATGATAAGAAAGGGATACTCGGAAACCTCAAGGTCACTCCAAGCCACTCGTACTGGTATCTCCCCTCTTCTTCCCCCTTCGAGTCTTCTTCTTACGAACGGGAAAAATGTCGGTCTTCCTCCTACCAAGCTCACTGGTATAGGAACAGGGATCTATCGAACCGCTCTGTCAAGCGGGCCTTGGTAGCCCCAACGTTAGCATCTCTCTCTGCCTCATAGCCCAGCTGGTAGCATAGAGTCCTCCTCTCACGCCTCTTGACGCCAGCCTTCGTAGTCGGTCACAACATCTCAGCTCCTGTGTCGTGAGGGTTGGCCCTCGCCTCGGCCCTCCTCGTTTGGCTTGCCGAGGTCCTCCGCACCCACAATGGCCTCACGCCGTCTCAAAATAGCCATCTGAGTCTCCCCAAAATGCCTCTCGTACCAATCCAGGTACCAAGTGGTCAAGAACACAGGTCTCGGACGCCTGAGGATAACCCGAGGAGGAAAGACGTCATACCTCCATACTCGGGAAAGAAAGGAAAACACCGAAGGATCATCCATAGAAGCAGAAGCCACCACCCTGGTGGCTATATCATCAAAATCCTCCAAAGGAACCTGCTCCAAACCAAACTGTCTCAGAACCAAAGCCGGAATGTAGAAGCTGGACTGAGAAAGCCCGGAACCATAACCACGGGAGATCCGATCTGAAGCACTCTCAGTCTCCACCCGCCAATAAGGCACCGACCATCGATATCTTCGGTCCGGCGACCGGCCATCCAACGCTCCCATGAGCCACGATCATCAAAATCTACAGCAACCCCTCTCTGGCGAATGTCCAAGGCTTGATCATATCGAAGTTTCCCGAAGAATCCCAAGCGCTCCATCGGCCACAGAGTCAAGAGGAACAGGCTGCCCCGTGCATATACCGTCTCCTGTAGCCGGCTATCGAGAGCATGAAAAGTCTCTCCCAAGATCAAAGGTACAACGTCTACGCAGCGACAATGAACGACTACATCTAGCGAGCCCGATGACAGATCCCAAAAGAATAAATCATGAACAAAGTCCCGAACGTGCAAAGTGCAAAGGCATCCCAATAGGCATCGTCAAGCAAGCCTAAGCCCCTAAATCTATCAGGGAGACCAGAAATGTTAAAATGATCGGGACCGCGGATCATACCTTGTGCTTCCTCCGGGGAAAGATGAAGGAGGTTGCACAATCTATCAACAAAAGAGGCCCCTCCGGGCAAAGGAACCGCAATCTCTTCCACCTCCGGACCGCCAAGCAAAGCCCGGAATTCTTCAACGGTCGGAACAACCTCATTGTAAGAAAGGCAAAAGACATGCCTTCTAGTATCCCAAAATGATGAAGAAGCTCTCAAGAGGTCGTAGTCCGGAACCAATTCTTTGAGGGACCATAAGCACTTCACCTTGTACCTTTCTTCAAAGAATGACCTCCTCTCATGCATAACCTCCCGGGACCAATCCTTGAATTTGTTGAAGAATGACATTTGGGATTCTTGGGACAATTTTGATGGAGTTTTTCTAAGGTTTTCCATGGATTTTCTCTCTTTCTCCCCGAAAATGACTGTTTGGACTGGTGGTTGAAGAAGGTGTTTGAATTTGAAATAAAGGAAAAACAGATCTGAAGCAAAATTAAAGGACAATGTCGGATACTGTCCTCATCCGCGCGGACATGATTGTCCCCCATCAGAAAAATCTCGCAACATTCAACCTGTCGCACCAAAGAGGAATATTTCGTCCCGGTTGCTCGAAACCTGTGCAAAACCTGTCCAAACCAGTCCATACACCAAACATCTACACCCTTGCCAAAAAACCGAAGCTCATGCAACATTGCATTCATACAGCATTGCATTCAAAAAAAAATATAATAAAATAACAATAATCCTAGATTATTACATTCCAAAAAAAAAGAAAGAGAAAAGCAAAGAAAATAAAAAAAATATGCATGAAAATAAAGTGTATCTGTCTGAATAGGTACAATCACAATCTCAGATAATCAACCTCAGAAATCATGTCAATCAGAGTCCTCGGTGGCCGGCGCCTTCCCCCGATCCCTCTTGCGGCTCGGGCCCGCCTCCTCAGTAGCCATAAAGATCTCAGGCTCAGAATCATCATCCTCGTCTCCGGAGGAAGGCTCGTCAGGACCAACCGGCACGCTCTGATAGGGCAAGCCAAGATCCGCAAAGAAATCATATCCGAAGGTGAATGCGTCGGACTCCTGGACGTGCGAAGAAGATCCACCATGATGCCAGACATGCCCCTGCCCGTACGGATCTCCGAGAATGACGTGATCCGAAGGTAGTACCACGCGAGGATCTATGAGAGGAGAAAGAGGAGTCTCGGAAGAACGCTCAGAAGGCTCAGGGGAAGTCTCCCGCCTGACAGGCGCCGGCTGTGGCCGCCTCGCTCTAGCCTGAGGGGCTCCACAAGCCACCATCCTCCTGATGAATCTCTTAGCCCCGATCACCTGCTTCGTTAACTTCTCCACGACCACCTCCGGAAACTGCACGAAAAGCAAAAGCGTCAGAAATAGATGAGGCGAAAAACGATGACAGGAAAGAAAGGAAAAGACAGAAGCAAAAAAAAAGAGGTGGGAAGGAGACGCCATACCTTCATACCCGGACGAGGCCGGAAAGCTCGTGGAAGCCGCTCAGGCTGGGGATCTGCACCCTCAATCTAACCCCATCCTGGACATATGAAAAGTCCGTCCGAGGGTACCGCGGGACCCCTAATCCCTCTCTATCAAGAACCTGGGGCATCCTCAGCCTCCTCAAGACAAATACCGGATACTGCTCAATCGCCACGAATGCCGAGAAGTGCTGGCCGCCTCGGTAATCACCCCAGGTCTCCGATCTCTCACTCGAATGCATCATGTCGGCGGGAGGCTCCAACGGTGTCATCAAAGGCGAATTCACGCCATGCTGGCGCGTCACTCTCTCCCCCAGATAATACACGTCGCAAGTCAAGCCCCTCAAAATCCTCCGCTGCACGGTCCATATCTCAGCGCCCCTCAGCTGCGCCACATCGAAACGATCCCAGGGATAGAATATCATCCCCTCATCCGTCTCAGCCTCCGTCAAAGGCAGGCAGTCCATGTATCTGAGGGTCGTGCGCCCTCTGGAACCCCTCTTCTCCCGGGCATACTTGGACCAGGAACGCATGGCTGGATACGCCCCGACGTACTCCGCCGGCTGTCGCCACATCGTGACGTGAAAGAACTCCAATGCCCATACCTGCGAAAGGTAAAGATCACATCAATTAAGTGCGAAAAAAGATACGTGCTTAAAGAAAAGAGGGAAAGCAAAAGGAAAGCTTATACCTTCAGAGGGAACTCGAAGCATGTCAAGGAACTGACAGCCTTCCGGCTATACCGATCTAGAGCGAAATAGAGCTCTGCCAGCCCCGCCTCTCCCCAAGAGACCTCTCCGGCCATCCTCACATCCTCCAGGGACCGCAGCAAAGCAAAAACAGCCATCCCCTCGGCGTGTCCAAAAAGGGTGCTCGAAAAAGACAAACCATAGAAAAGCCCTGGCAATCTGCTCAGCGCCTATCCTCTCGTCCCCAGCCTCATAGCTCTCAATGCTCTCCACAATCTTTCCCTCGACCACAGCGTACTCCATACCCATCCCCTTTTTGGGAATAGGGGAAAATCCCAGAAGGGCCTGCAGGTCCAAGTCGATGTAACCATCCCGCCACTCAATGCTGCGTCCATTAATGGACAGACCCGTGATCGCAGCGTAGTCGGAAGGCGTAACCGTCGCCTCGCCCCAGAAGAAGTGGAATGTGTGGGTCACGTCCCACCAGTGCTGTGCCAAAGCGAAGATCAGGCCCTTACTCTTGGGAAACTTGACCAACCCCCTCAAGCACTCGATGAACTCGTACAAGCCAGTCTCAATGACAATCTGTCTAGGACTCATCATCGCTCCTCTGCCCATATCTGGAAGCCGGTCCCATAGACCAATAACAGACTCCACTGATCCTCGAGTCTTCATCTTGTTCAGCTGCTCCGTCACGAAATTGTTTCCACCCTGCAATAAAAAAAAGAGACAAAAATGTCAAAAGTGTCAAAATTTTGCATTCAAAAAAAAAAAGAGAGAGCATTTTGAAGAAAATTCGGCAGCATAACAGCATACAATGAACCTAGCCCCATTTTCTTGCACAAAGGAAGAGAGTTTTCAAACAATCACCACTCATTCATTCGTACATCGAGTCGACAGAAGTAAAAACTCCGTCCCATTTTTCATGAAATAGCATACATAAACAATTTTTTCAAATCATTCATTCAATCAAAGGGAACGAAAAATCCGTCCCACTTTTCATAGAAAATCACATTCTAAAAAAAAAAATGCATTCATATCATTCATATCATTCATCATCCCATTACAAAAAAAAAATCCTACAAGAGTGCACACATGCATACATTCATGTCCGTCCCAAATTCGGACGAATTTCTTATCATTTCATATTTCAAAAAAAAAACAAAAAAAAGTGGCAAAATGTCCATTCTTTTCAAACACATCATCAAAAATCCAATTTCAGTGTCAAAAAAAAAAAAAAAACACAAATTTTTCAAATTTAATTACAATTTTCGGACAAAAAAATTTTTTTTGGCAAAAATGCCCATTCTTTTTTCAAACAAAATGCACATTTGGGTTACCCACAAACTCATTACAACATGCAAAGCATCAAAATCAAAATCCAAGGCCAATAACATCAATTATTCGAATTTTCAAAAAAAAAAAAAAAATCACCAAAAATCAATTTCAAATGAAAAATCGACAAAGGGATCTAAAAGATTCGAAGTATACCGTTCGGAGACTCGGATCAGTGGCCCAATGTTGCCACGCATCGGGGTAGGGCTCCTCCGCAATCGATTGCGAAAGAGTATAATGCCTCCTCATTCGGACAAGCTCCAATCGTCTCTCCGCGACCGGGCCGCGTCCTTGGCCTTGAAAAGCAACTCCCCCGTGTTCCATTGCTTGAAAATCGAAGAAAATCGGAAGATTTCGGAGCTTCCAGGACCAACAATGGCGGTTTGGGCGAATTTTTCTCTCTCTCTCTCTCTCGTAAATTTTGAAAAAATAGACTGAGGAAGAAGAAGGGCGTTGGCCCTCATTAAGACCAATCTGACTTTCAACCCTATCCGCGCGGATGGTTTTGAAGGGTCAAAATGACCCTTTTGCCCTTTAAAATTTCAGGACTCTGCAGTTTAGTCCTCAACTTAACAGAGTTAACCAAAGTTAACCCCCTCTTCAAAAGAGCTTCACGGCAGTAAAACGTAAGTCCGATCTCTCCGAGAAAGTTAACGGAATCCCGTTTCTTTTATCAAAATCATTCGACGGCAGTAAAACGTAAGTCCGATCTCCCCGAGAAAGATAACGGGATCCCGTATCTTTCATCAAAATCATCAACGGCAGTAAAACGTAAGTCCGATCTCTCCGAGAAAGTTAACGGAATCCCGTTTCTTTCATCAAAATCATTCGATGGCAGTAAAACGTAAGTCCGATCTCTCCGAGAAAGTTAGCGAAATCTCGTTTCTTTCATCAAAATCATTCGACGGCAGTAAAACGTAAGTCCGATCTCTCCGAGAAAGTTAACGGAATCCCGTTTCTTTCATCAAAATCATTCCCCGGCAGTAAAATGTAAGTCCGATCTCCCCGAGAAAGATAACGGGATTCCGTATCTTTCATCAATTTCAATCACGGCAGTAAAACGTAAGTCCGATCTCTCCGAGAAAGTTAACGGAATCCCGTTTCTTTCATCAAAATCATTCGACGGCAGTAAAACGTAAGTCCGATCTCTCCGAGAAAGTTAACGGAATCCCGTTTCTTTCATCAAAATCATTCCCCGGCAGTAAAACGTAAGTCCGATCTCCCCGAGAAAGATAACGGGATCCCGTATCTTTCATCAATTTCAATCACGGCAGTAAAACGTAAGTCCGATCTCCCCGAGAAAGATAACGGGATCCCGTATCTTTCATCAAAATCATCAACGGCAGTAAAACGTAAGTCCGATCTCCCCGAGAAAGATAACGGGATCCCGTATCTTTCATCAAAATCATCAACGGCAGTAAAACGTAAGTCCGATATCCTCGAGAAAGTTAACGGAATCCCGTTTCTTTCATCAAAATCATTCGACGGCAGTAAAACGTAAGTCCGATCTCTCCGAGAAAGTTAACGGAATCCCGTTTCTTTCATCAAAATCATTCCACGGCAAGAAACGTAAGTCCGACTCTCCGAGAAAGTTAACTAATCCCGTTTCTTTCATCAAAATCATTCGACCAAGCAGAAACGTAAGTCCGATCTCTCCGAGAAAGTTAACGGAATCCCGTTTCTTTCATCAAAATCATTCGACGGCAGTAAAACGTAAGTCCGATCTCTCCGAGAAAGTTAACGGAATTCCGTATCTTTCATCAAAATCTTTCAACGGCAGTAAAACGTAAGTCCGATCTCTCCGAGAAAGTTAACGGAATCCCATTTATTTCATCAAAATCATTCGACGGCAGTAAAACGTAAGTCCGATCTCTCCGAGAAAGTTAACGGAATCCCGTTTCTTTCATCAAAATCATTCCCCGGCAGTAAAACGTAAGACCGATTTTCCCGACGAATACGTCTGATTTTTTCCCAGCAAAGGCTAACAAAATCCCCGGCGAAGTTGACAAAATCCCGTTTCTTTCCTCATTATCACCAACGGTCGTAAAACGCAAGCCCGATTCTTCCCCAACGAAAGCCAACGAAATTCCGAGCAGCTTTTGAACTACGACTGGCTTGATTCCCACTAGGGATACGTAGGTAGCCTATCATTAGGTCCAGCCACCCGACCAAAACGGTCACCCTCTCCTTCGACAGCAGACGAAGTCCACTGAAGGACCATCCATCCCAAACCATTAAGGGAAAACATTTCAAATCAAGGTCTGAGGTGCCTAAAATGCCATCATCATCCAGGTTTGAGGCACCTAAAACGCCATCATCATCAAGGTTTGACCCACCTAAAACGCTATCATCACCGAAGGACCGAGGCACCTAAAACGCCATCATCATCAAGGTTCGAGGCACCTAAAACGCCCTCATCACCAGGTTGACGCCTCAAAATAGTCATTCCAGGGTCAAAGACCCGAACTACGACTGGCTTGATTCCTCTTAAGGATACGTAGGTAGCTCTACAAGAAATATGTCTTTTAGAGACACTTTGCTTGGGACAGAAATTAACAATAGTCTCTGTTTATAAAAATTTGAGACAGCAATTCTATAATGCTCTCTCTTTTGAGACAGCAATTCTCTAATAGTCCCTAATTTGGGACAGCATTTTCTAATGGTCCCTGTTTTAACATGTAATATTTATGTTAGGGACGGTAATTGCCATCTCTAAAATATTTGTGACACCCACTTATTGAGACCCCTATTTGTCCCTGTTTTATCTTAATTCAAACAGGGACGGTACTGGATCCAATTTTAGGCAACTTAATGAGTCCCTTTCCCGTCTCAATAAATATGATTTTTAGTAGTGTAGCCTATCATTAGGTTCAGCCATCCGACCGAAAATGGTCATTCCTATCCCCAGCAGAGCGGATAGCCATCCGCCGAAAATGGTCATTCCTATCCCCAGCAGAACGGATATACAATTTCAGCCATCCGACCGAAAATGGTCATTCTTATCCCCAGCAGAATGGATGCCAAACCCCCTTTAAAATCATGTTTTCCTTCTTGAGAAGTTGCTGTCCAGTAGCAATTTTCTAAGACCCCAGTCCATGGTCTAATTTTTTGAACACAGATAAACTTGGAATTTGGTGTTCACTATAAAACACTTTTTGTAGCCAACATCCAGAGATTTCCAGACATATTTTTACTTTATTTTTTTCGTGAGTAAAACTCCCTTTTTCAAATTTTCTTTTAAAGGTTAGTTCCTCAGTCTCTGGAAGTCCAGATCTCATATCTGAGATTTCCAGAAAATTTTGGGTCCTCAAATCTTCTCCAAAATGGAAAATTCTTTCACAGAAATCTTATTTGAGGTGTCTGGAACAACTTTAATTCTCTGAGTTTTCTCATATTATGGAGTTTTCAAGCCCTAAAGTCCATTTCAAAATTAAGTGTCCACTGCCTTTTTCATTCTGGCAGAAATAGTTTCCAGCTTCCAAAAATCTTTTGAGTACCAAAACTCAATCCAAAAATCACACCAAAAATCATGGGATCTGTCCAAAGTCTAATAAAGAATTTCCAATTTTTACTTTCCTCAGTTTCAACTTATTTTGGTCAAAGTAACACACACACACACACACACACAAACAAATGGTTTTTAGCTTGGAAGACTCGTTTTACGAGGCATTCCGGGTGCACACTAACGTCCTTCCCGGCGTGTAACGTGACCTCCGAACCCAAATATCTAATCTCGGGCATTTTTCAAAGTTTTGGCCCTTAAAACAAAATGGCGTGGCGACTCCGATTTTTTTTCGATTGGTTTTTCAAAGAAACGGAAAATTTCAAAGTCCTTTCGGAAAAATTGGCACATCGTTACAACTATGCTTAATATAAACAATGTATAGGAACTCAAGTAAGGCAAGGAAGTATCATCAATCCATCCTACAAGGTCATTATACAATAATACAAGGCCTCTATGAAGGTTCAAGCTCAATTTACCAAGTGGGAGTCCCAATTTATAAGTAATCAATCAAGCTTACTAAACTAATTCTGGTTCAAATTCAAAGTTAGTTTCTGGGGTCTTGGGCGATCGCCCATGCCACTTGGGCGACCGCCCAAGTGGGTTTTCAAAGGGAAGGCAAGTTGCTGCCACGATGGGCGACCGCTCACACCTCTTGGGTGACCGCCCAAGAGGGTTTTCAAGGTAGGGAATGTTGCTGTCCTCATGGGCGGCCGCACAAGCCCCCAAGGGCGACCGCCCAAGGCAAATTCCAGCAAATCCAGATTTCTAACCTTTTCTACTTAGCTTCATTTCCTTTTCTTTTTATCTACCCTAATTTCAAGAACACCAAAAGGATTTCCTAGCTTTACAAAGTTCATCATAAATCATGTAAACACAAAATAATGTAACCCTAGATTATTTATCACTAAATCTTCCACCCATTTCATTTCCTCTAAATCATCTTTCAAGAACATTAACTTCATTCTATTTCATTACCAATCATTCAACTCCTATAAGGTTTCCAAAGTATGAAACAAACATCATAAGAACAAGAATAACATTAAGGAGTATATGAACAAGTAGAAGAAGGGAAATCATAACAACTCACTTTAGGATTTTTGGATGAAAAGATGATCTTCTTAGCTTGATTGATTCCTCTAGTTGTCCCAACTTCAAAAGTACTCTTGGATTTGAAAATGGATGAGAAATGGGCTTGCTATGTGCCTTGGAAGGTGAGGCTTTCAATGGAGGTTTTCCATGGGGCTTTTGCTAAGGAAGAAGTAAGAAGAATGAAGGAGAAAGTATGAGAAGGATGAAAGAGTAAGGAGAAAGGCATGGGGGTCATTGACTAAGGTTGAAGGGGAGGATTTTATGGGTATGGCCCCCCCATGCCTAGATGAATTTTAAGGCTTCCTTACTTCTAAAATAAAGCCCCATTTAATAAAAAAAATGAATTTAAATTCTTTACTTCCTTTCTCTATAAAATAAAATCCTAACTATACTCATCTATTTATAGTCAATTATTATACTTCCCCCATGAACTTTATTTTATTTCCTAATCATCTCATCCTAATTTACTAATTCAAAGATATAAAATTGAACACATAATATTAACAATAATATTAAAAGAATATAATATGGTATTAAAATTAGGGCCTAGGGTTAGGGTCGTTACACTCACTCCCCCTTAAAGAAAATTTGTCCCGAATTTTAAAAAGACTTACTTGGATTTTCAAACAACCAGGGATATTTCGCTCTCATCTCCGACTCTAGCTCCCACGTTGCTTCCTCAACGGTATGATTCTTCCATATGACCTTCACTATAGGGATACTCTTAGTTCTCAACTCCTTAACTTGGAATTCTAAGACTCTTAACGGTTCTTCAACATAAGACATGTCCGCTTGAACATCATCGGGGGGAGAACTCAAGATGTGGGAAGGATCATGACAATACTTCCTCAACATAGAAACATTGAAAACATCATGGAGTAAAGAAAAAGACGGAGGTAATGCCAACCGGTAAGCCAAATCCCCAATCTTCTCTAGAATCTCAAACGGACCAACGAACCTCGGAGCCAATTTACCCTTATTACCAAACCTTTTGATTCCCGTCCTCGGAGAGACCTTCAAGAACACAAAGTCACCAACCTGAAAAGACAAATCCCGTCTTCTATTGTCGGCGTAGCTTTTCTGTCTACTCTGATCCGTCTTCAATCTATCCCGAATCACTTTGATCTTCTCCATTGAATATCTAACCAAATCCGGGCCCCAAAGTCTCGCTTCACCAACCTCGTCCCAACACATCGGAGATCGATACTTCCTACCATACAACGCTTCATATGGAGCCATCTCAATACTAGACTGATAACTGTTGTTGTAGGCAAACTCCACTAACGGTAAATGATCTTCCCAAGACAATTGGAAATCCATCACACAAGCCCGTAACATATCCTTAAGTATCTGAATAGTTCTCTCGGACTGACCGTCGGTTTGAGGATGAAACACCGTACTAAAACACAATTTAGAACCCAAGGCTTCATGCAATGCTCTCCAAAATCTAGAAGTAAATCTCGGATCTCTGTCAGAAACAATACTAACCGGAACCCCGTGAAGTCTCACAATCTCCTTCATATATAACTGAGCTAACTTCTCTAACGAAAACTTGGTTGACACCGGAAGAAAATGGGCCGACTTTGTCAATCTATCCACAATAACCCAAATAGCATCCATCTTCTTAGCGGTAAGAGGCAAACCCGAAACAAAATCCACCGAGATCCCTTCCCATTTCCATTCTGG
Source organism: Adenophora triphylla var. japonica (assembly GCA_022495995.1). Classification (NCBI taxonomy): domain Eukaryota; kingdom Viridiplantae; phylum Streptophyta; class Magnoliopsida; order Asterales; family Campanulaceae; genus Adenophora; species Adenophora triphylla. The sequence continues at coordinate 14,039 of JAFEMH010005773.1, forward strand.
AATATCCAATGGTTGAAGTAGTCCCGCCGGTCTCTGATGTTCGGCCTTAATCTGTTGACAAGTCAAACACTTAGAAACATAATCCGCAATTTCCCTCTTCATACCATTCCACCAATACCCACGCTTCAAGTCTTGATACATTTTGGTACTACCCGGATGAATCGCAAATTTAGACTTATGACCATCCTCTAAAACACGCCTCTTGATTTTCGGTGATGAAGGAACGCAAATTCTCCCTTGAAAGGTTAAAATCCCATCTCTATTCAACGCAAATTCCCCGGCTTTCCCATCTTGCACTTGATCTAAAATTTTCTTCAACTCCGGATCACCTTGTTGAGCTTCCTTCAAATCTCCATACAATGTAGGAACGGCTCGAACATTCGCAATGATTACCTCACTCTTCAATTCTCGGGAACTCAAAGCTGTCACATAAGCCTTCCGGCTAATCGCATCCGCCACCACATTGGCCTCCCCGGATGATAAGAAATCACACAATCAAAATCCTTCAAAAACTCTAACCATCTTCTTTGCCGGTTGTTCAACTCCTTTTGGGTAAATAAGTACTTCAAACTTTTATGGTCGATGAATATCTCAAATTTCGCCCCATAAAGGTAATGCTTCCACTTATGCAATACAAACACAATCGCCGCCAATTCCATATCATGAGTAGGGTAATTCTGTTCCGCCGGTGATAACTTCCTATAGGCATACGCAATAACTTTCCCATTTTGCATTAGGACACATCCCAAACCCGCCTTCGAGGCATCACTATAGATCACAAAATTCTCACAACCATCCGGAAGGGTAAGAACAGGAGCCGTCGTCAACCTCTTCTTCAATTCATTAAAACTTGCTTCACACTTAGAATCCCATACAAATGATACATCTTTTCGAGTCAACCTTGTCAACGGAGTAGCAATCCGAGAAAATCCCTCAATAAACCTTCGGTAATACCCCGCCAAACCAAGAAAACTACGAACCTCAGTCACAGTCGAAGGTTGCTTCCAATTAACCACGGCTTCAATTTTCGAAGGATCCACGGAAATCCCCGAACTCGACACAACATGCCCCAAGAAAGAAACCTGCTCAAGCCAAAACTCACACTTGCTGAACTTTGCGTACAACTGCTCTTCACGAAGAACTGACAAGACAATCCTCAAATGATTTTCATGCTCCTCCCGAGAATTAGAATACACGAGGATGTCATCTATGAATACCACCACAAAGCTATCAAGATAAGGCTTGAAAACACGGTTCATCATATCCATAAACACGGCTGGAGCATTAGTCAACCCAAAAGGCATCACAACAAACTCATAGTGACCATATCTAGTTCGGAAAGCTGTTTTGGCAATATCATCCGGCCTAATCTTCAACTGATGGTATCCGCTTCTCAAATCAAGTTTTGAGTAGACAACGGAACCTTGGAGTTGGTCAAATAAATCATCTATATGCGGAAGAGGATACTTATTCTTTATAGTGGCTTGGTTCAACAAACGATAATCTATACATAATCGTAAGGTACCATCCTTCTTCCTAACAAATAGAACCGGTGCTCCCCACGGAGACACACTTGGGCGTATAAAACCCCGGTCTAGCAATTCTTGCAATTGGACCTTCAACTCTTTTAACTCAGCCGGAGCCATTCTATAGGGTGCTTTAGAGATAGGGGTGGTACCGGGCACTAAGTCAATACAAAACTCTACCTCACGATCCGGAGGCATAGAGTACTCACTAGAAAACAAACACCAAACTCATTCACAACCGAGACATGAGCTAACTCGGGGGGACTTCTTATTGGAATCTACCACATAAGCCAAGTAACCCGCACACCCCTTAGATAGCATCTTTCTAACTTTTAAAGCAGAAATAACATGTAAACCGAACATAGATTTATCCGCATCAAATATAAAAGTAGGCACATCAGGCATAGAAAATGAGACTCGCTTTCTACGACAGTCTACCAAAGCATGACACTGACTCAACCAATCCATCCCAAGGATCACATCAAAATCACGGATTGGTAACTCGACCAAATCCACCGGCAATACATGCCCACATATAGTCACATCACAACCATGATATATCAAAGAAGATGCAAGGCACTCTCCCATAGGAGTAGAGACCTCCAACACATAAGGCATAGATTCAGGCAGTTTATGCAATGAAAATGTAAAATGAGATGCCACAAATGAATGAGAAGACCCGGGATCTATAAGAATGCGGGCCTTAACTCCTGAGACAGGGACTATACCTCTAATGACGGCATTGGGATCGACCTCTCCTCGACCCAAAGCAAACACTCGACCTTGCACTCTATTTTTGGGTTTCCCGTCGACATCTCTCTTCACGCCACTACCTTGTCCCCCTTGACCACTACCCGACGCTTGCTTATTTTGCCACTTGGGACAATTCCTCCGGAAATGGCCTGTCGCCCCACACTCTAAACATCGGCCTTGCTTGCTCCAACACTTGTCCTCCGAATGCCCTTGCTTCTTGCAATATCCACACAATGCCCCAAACTGACCTGGAGTCAAACGATTTGCCGGAGCCGCTATGTTTCCTCCTCGATTTGCTCCCGGAGTGAATGTCCTTGGCTGCCCTCTATTCTGCCCCGAACCTTGACCTTGGAATCTATTTCTGTTTCCGCCTTCATTTTTATCGCGATGCTCCTCTATATCATTCTCAATCCGATACGCCATGTTCACGGCTGCTTGGAAGTTGGCGAAGTCATGAGTCAATAATTGCTTCCGGAACTCCACCCTTAAGCCTTTCACAAACCGGTAGATCCGCCTCTCCTCATCTGGCACCAAATGAGGACAATATCGGGCTAACTCCGTAAACTTTGCTGAATATTGTGCTATAGACAATGTCCCTTGCTCCAATTTCAGAAACTCAACCTTCTTCTTATCTCTAGTCACCATCGGAACAAAGTGATCCCGGAACTTACGTGTGAAATTTTCCCAAGTCTGCAGTGTCAAATCCCGGTCCCAACCATCCTTCACTACCTTCCACCAGTGCTCCGTGGGTCCTTCCAGCTTGAAAACGGCACATCTCACCTTTTCTGCATCCGAACTCTCCATAGCCAAGAAAATCTTATTCATCGCCTCAAGCCATCTCTCCGCCTTCACCGGATCCGGATCTCCGTTGAAGCTAGGAGGAGACATCTTCACAAATTTCTCTAGACCATGGTTCCCTTGCCTACCTTCTTGTTGTTGTCCCCTACCTTGATTCTGATTGGTCATATTCTGTAGAAACACTCGGAACATATCCATCATTGCGGCATTCGGATTACCGGCATCACCCAAAGCCCGATCCTGATCGCCATCATTTCCCGCCATTAGAACAAACTCCTGCATTAAACACTCGACGTCAGTTATCACACACTCTCACTCAGCTAGACTCTACCGGAGAACTCTAACCGAGCTTTGATACCAAATGTGAGGACCCCGACCCGGAACCTACACGTGTCTCGAGCTGGAGCGTCCTCAAACTAACCCAAATATCCAAACACTTTTAAAACTTTGATTTAAATTTCAAACATAAACATCATTAACATGACCATTTCAAAATAACTCCACTCCTCTCCACCTTGGAGGAGGAGTTGACCAACTTTGAAAGTATTACACTGTTTTAGTTACAAAAGACATCGGTAATAACGTAGAAATTTAAGTTTATAATTACAAACTCCATGAAGGAACTATACCAAAATATACTTTCTACGCCAACCTATACGTACCCCGACAATACCCAAAAGCTCACTTCCAAACTCCTTTCCGCCCTTACTTGGCCGGTCCGCCTGTCTCGGGATCTAAAAACATTAAAGGGAGAGGGGTGAGAATAAATCTCAGCAAGCTATTATGAATGCAGTAATATGCCAAATAAGATGCAACACATAGCAAGTCGCATATAACACATTGGAAAAGCTGTAAACACCTTTCATTACCTTGGTTTACCTTTTCCCGTCTGAACAATAGTCGTACAACATTGGGTATAATACTCCAATCTTAGGTGAGCTGCTTAAGCAATACTCACATCTTATAAGACCCGTTTTTCAGGGAACCAAATAAGATAGTAGCAACTCTGTAAGGCTTTTGGCTCACTACAGATGCTATAACCCCGACCTGTGGCCACAGGAGGGGACGGTCACAGATATAACATAATCCGATCATATTAGGTCACACTTCCATAATTGATCGTATTATGTTATACCCCCAACATCAGCTGATTAACAAATTATCAAGCACATAATAGTTACTTGAAACATAATCCACAAAAAGGGATAACAATATAGCAACATGGTAAAATATACTCATGTCCAACCATTATCATAGTGCAACATTTATTCAACACACTATGCTTAATATAAACAATGTATAGGAACTCAAGTAAGGCAAGGAAGTATCATCAATCCATCCTACAATGTCATTATACAATAATACAAGGCCTCTATAAAGGTTCAAGCTCAATTTACCAAGTGGGAATCCCAATTTATAAGTAATCAATCAAGCTTACTAAACTAATTCTGGTTCAAATTCAAAGTTAGTTTCTGGGGTCTTGGGCGACCGCCCATGCCACTTGGGCGACCGCCCAAGTGGGTTTTCAAAGGGAAGGCAAGTTGCTGCCACGATGGGCGACCGCTCACACCTCTTGGGCGACCGCCCAAGAGGGTTTTCAAGGTAGGGAATGTTGCTGTCCTCATGGGCGGCCGCACAAGCCCCCATGGGCGACCGCCCAAGGCAAATTCCAGCAAATCCAGATTTCTAACCTTTTCTACTTAGCTTCATTTCCTTTTCTTTTTATCTACCCTAATTTCAAGAACACCAAAAGGATTTCCTAGCTTTACAAAGTTCATCATAAATCATGTAAACACAAAATAATGTAACCCTAGATTATTTATCACTAAATCTTCCACCCATTTCATTTCCTCTAAATCATCTTCCAAGAACATTAACTTCATTCTATTTCATTACCAATCATTCAACTCCTATAAGGTTTCCAAAGTATGAAACAAACATCATAAGAACAAGAACAACATTAAGGAGTATATGAACAAGTAGAAGAAGGGAAATCATAACAACTCACTTTAGGATTTTTGGATGAAAAGATGATCTTCTTAGCTTGATTGATTCCTCTAGTTGTCCCAACTTCAAAAGTACTCTTGGATTTGAAAATGGATGAGAAATGGGCTTGCTATGTGCCTTGGAAGGTGAGGCTTTCAATGGAGGTTTTCCATGGGGCTTTTGCTAAGGAAGAAGTAAGAAGAATGAAGGAGAAAGTATGAGAAGGATGAAAGAGTAAGGGGAAAAGCATGGGGGTCATTGACTAAGGTTGAAGGGGAGGATTTTATGGGTATGGCCCCCCCATGCCTAGATGAATTTTAAGGCTTCCTAACTTCTAAAATAAAGCCCCCTTTAATAAAAAAAATGAATTTAAATTCTTTACTTCCTTTCTATATAAAATAAAATCCTAACTATACTCATCTATTTATAGTCAATTATTATACTTCCCCCATGGACTTTATTTTATTTTCTAATCATCTCATCCTAATATACTAATTCAAAGATATAAAATTGAACACATAATATTAACAATAATATTAAAAGCATATAATATGGTATTAAAATTAGGGCCTAGGGTTAGGGTCGTTACATCGTTGGGATTGGGGCCTTCTTCAGTGAAATAGTCAAAATAAGCGTCAAAGTTTTTAGGATCAACAGCCGGGACGGGCCACGCCTCCTTCCCATCCTTCTCATAATCTTCCTTAATAATGGATAGATCGTTGTCATCATAAGGAACGAGGTGATGGATCGAACGAGCGTCCATGTCATACACATCCTCGGAAAATAAATCTGCGAACTTCTCAACTGAAATCAAGTCCTTGGTCTCAGGATCCACGAGAGCTTGTCTGATTAAATGCATGGCTTCGACCTTGAAAAATCCCTTGGCCTTGTCAGTGATCATCTGAGTACACTCGCTGCTCCGCTTGAACTCTTGGACGGCCTCTTTTCTAGCTTGGTCGAGGGCCGCTTCATGATCAGACTTCAACTTCTCAATTTGAGCATTCTTGGCACGGAGGCCGTTGGATAGGGTCGTCACTTCCCCCTCTGATTTCTCCTTATTAGATATGAGCTTAGCATTATCAATCTCCAAGTGGCCGATCCGGATAAGAGCCTCGTCTTTTTGCTGCATCAGGGTCTCGTAGGCGCTCGTCAACGAGCCAACGTTCCCTTCAGCTTCAGCAAGTTTTTTGTCAGCAATCTCTTTAGCTCCAACCGACTGGATGAGCTGCTCCTGGGCTCAGCATTTCGCTTCCAGACAATCCCTATAGTCCGAGCTCATAGCTTCCATCATCGACGACATCTGTACGGACAAGGTTAGCGCAAGTATAGAAAGTTAAAAAGACTTGGTGAAAATAATGGGATGAATTACCTCAGTCTGTATCAGCCCAAGACGGGCATGATAGGTCTCAGGAGAAAGTTTGGTCGTCTTCAACCTTTGGACGAGCTCAGAATCCACGGATCGGCGGGTGATGGACGCCCCTAGAACGAGCGGCAAACCATACCTCTTCAAATAAGGAATCCCAGTCATTGGAGAAACCTTTGCATATTGAGCAGCCAAATTTAAGGCCATCTCCTTAGTCAGAGCCTCTGAAGACGAGGCTGGAGCTTGGGTCCGAGGAGTTGAAGGGTCGGAGGCGCTTGGAGGGTCGAAGGGTGCTTTTTTGGCCCCCTCTCTCTCCTCCCCAGAGCACGTAGGTCGATCTTTCCTTTTCCTTGAGACGTGACTGCCGTCGCCAATCACCTCCACATTTGAGTCTGAACTTCCAACTGTCTCATGGTCAACGTTTTCCACGTTGACAGGCTGGGTGCCCACGTTAGCAGCAGCACTCACATTTTCAGCCTCAACATTCACAACTCTTTCAGGCTCGTCTACATGTAGCTGACGACCTCCAGTATTGAGTCCTTCAACTTCGGGCACAACATTCTCTCTCTCGATCAAGGGGATGGCTCCGGAGCTTTCCTTGGGAAGAGCCTCATTCCTTGTCATCATGTTTTCCTGACGATCGTAGATAGCATTGGACGAGGCCCTATTCTTCCTTGCAACTCTCTGATCCACAGCTCTAATTGCCCCGCTCATGATTTTTGACTCAATCCGATCAATATCTTCCTGAGAGAGAACTGCAAAAGAAGTGGAAAGAATTAAGTTGTTTTCGACGAGACAAAAAGACAAATCCGTACATAGCAAAAAGATGAGTTATCAAGACTTAACCCCCCGTCATCTCTAAGTTAGCACAATGCTCCTGAGGACGGCTGTCATGTGCCCCTACGCAATTAATGCAATTTTCCTCCCAGACGAAGTCATCGTGGACGATCCATGTGGGGTAGTGATGGTCAAGATTGATTTTAACAAGGGGTTAAGGGCTAATCGACGGGCTAGACATCATTCTCGTCCTTATATATCTCCAATGCGAGGCCACAATATCCTTGTACGACACCCATCCAATTTTCAGAAGGGCATCAATCTTCCTCTTTAGCTCGTTGGCCCACGGAGCTTGAAATACTTGCTCGTCTGGGACCATCACGTTGTTCTCTGGATAAGGAAACTGCCATCCAACTCTGCTCTCAACCCTGATCATATGGTTCTCCCAACCATAAACTTTATTTTGAACCTCTAAAAATAACCCCTGCACGTTCCTGATCGACGCCACACTCACTACTGATTTACCATTGACAGTGGTGTAAGTGCTCCAATTTGAGCTTGTTAGAATTTTCGTTAGAAAATTAACGAAAGTTATAACATTTCTAACAATTCCTAACATTCCTAACTTTTCTAACAAAGTGAGGGCAAAATGGGGATTACCAAAAAAAGATAAACCAAGGAAAGGAATCAAAAAAGCAAAAGAAATAAGAAAAACCAAAAAAAGAAATGGCTGGAAACATAATCATTTGGTTAATTTGAATTTTAAAAAGATTATTCCTCTTGTCCAAAGCACGGAGCGGCATTTAATGAACAGATTGCACGCTGCGGGTCCTATCCGCGCGGATGAGATTGCAATTTTCAGAGGGCTATAAATTGAGCCCTCCAGTCACAAAAATAAGGAGGAACAAGAGCATAATTCACAGTATTTTGGCGAATATACTCGAGAAAACAGTGAGAATTCTATAAGAATTGTCACCTTTTTCTCTTGAATCTTCCCAACTTTCACTCACTCAAATCAAACCCAAACACTCTTGCATTCAAGCCTCAAACACTCATATATTCAAGTCAAAGCCCCAAAATACAAAGAAGATAGGTATAACCTCCCTCTTCTCACCCTAAATCTTTCATCCATGCATGCATTTTCAAACTACAAAATGTAGTTCATTCATCTTCTTGTCTTAGATCCAAGAAGATCACCATGGAAGTTCATCTCCATGGATGATCTTCTACAAGGATCAACATTATTTTCAAGTTCTCTTACTTTTTTGCAAAGAAAACACATTTTCAAAACCCTAAAAACCATTTTCAAGCATCAAATCTCATTTTCAAAGGATAAAAATCCCCTTCCCAAGCAAATGAAGTGCTTAGTCCTAATGTACCCCAATGATGGTTTGGTATAGTTGATTCACCACTAAAATGTCAAGTGATCACTAACCAAAACCTAGGGAAATGGGTACAAGCATGGATGCAAAACCCCCCTTAAAATCATATTTTCTTTCTTGAGAAGTTGCTGTCCAGTAGCAATTTTCCAAGATCCCAGTCCATTGTCTTAATTTTTGGACACAGATGAACTTGGAATTTGGTGTTGACTACAAAACACTTTTTGTAGCCAACATCCAGAGATTTCCAGACATATTTTTACCTTATTTTTTGGGTGAGTGAAACTCTCTTTTTCAAATTTTCTTTTAGAGGCTAGTTCATCAGCTTCTGGAAATCCAGATTGCATATCTGAGATTTCCAGAAGGTTTTGACCCCTCAAATCTTCTCCAAAATGGAAAATTCCTTTGCACAAATCTTATTTAAGGTGTCTGGAACAACTTTAATTCTCTGAGTTTATCCATATTATGAAGTTTTAAGACCCTTGAATCCATTTCAAAATCAAAGGTCCACTGCCTTTTTCATTCTGGCAGAAGTGGCTCTCAACTTCAAAAGGTCTTTTGAGTACCAAATCTCAATCCAAAAATCTTCCAAAAAATCATGGGATCAGTTTAAAGTCTTAAAAAGATATCTCAATTTTTACTTTTCTGAGTTTCAAATTATTTTGGCCAAAACATACACACACACACACAAATAATTTTCAGCTTGGAAGACTCGTTTTACGAGGCATTCCGGGTGCACACTAACGTCCTTCCCGGCGTGTAACATGACCTCCGAACCCAAATTTCTGATCTCGGGCTTTTTTCAAAGTTTTGGCCCTTAAAACAAAAATGGCGTGGCGACTCCGTTCTTTTTTCCGGGTTTTATTTGGTTTTTTTCAAAGAAACGCGAAAAATCGATTTTTTTCCCGCGAAATGGCGACACATCATCACAGTGGCGACTCCGCTGGGGACAAATAAGCTTTTTTCTAAAAAAAAATGATATTTGGTATATTGGTGGAAACCATTAAACTTCCCGTTACCGCCTCCTAACACGAGTCGGGGATAAATTGTGGTCTAACAATCCCACGTACCGGTATCACCGTTTTTCAAAAAAAAAAGGAAAAAGCTTTTGAGGGTCAAGCTTCCGTCCCGGCTTTGAAAATCATTTGTGTGTGTGTGTTGATTTTTGCACATTTTTCGTGTTGTTTTGGCCGCCTCGGAGAAAGTCAAAATTTTGACTGTCGGAATCATGTCCCTAGCTATCGGAATTTTCGTGCTTACGTGCTTATGTGTTCATTAAATTTCAAAAAAAAATTTCAAAAAAAAAAAAGGATTTTCAAAAAAAAAAAGAAAATCTTCAAAAAAAAAATCATGCATCATATTTTTAAGACACATAAAAAAAAATTCTATTTTACTCAGAAAAAGAATATAGACTGCTTGCACACTACGCGCACGTGATCGTACACTGCACACTACGTCCCTAACCCGGGGAAATCCTTGTCGCGGTCCGTTTGGTCTTATTACGCCTCTCGGATGAGCACAGGACTACCCAAACATCCCATGGAGCCTCGTGTCGACCATGCACTTGTCCGTGACACACTTTGTCCGAGACCTGGTTGGTTTTTAGTCTGGTCTGTGTCATGCCTGTACGTGTATAGACCTTTCCTTTCAAGCCTTTGTCGGCATACCGACTCAATATCTTTCGGGGACCCTAATCGGTCGAAGTTACGCCGGTTTTCCGCCGCGGACTTTGACCAAGATATTGGCCGGCACCTTGACTTCGGCTCTAATCGGCACAAATTATACAACGACTCCCGGCATTGACACCGAGTCATCGAGGATTAATGGTTATTCCATGCCCAATTACGGCTTAGCGACGACAAGTCAAGATCAATTGTGGACGCTTATCGGTCAAATCATGCCGACTTTTCGTCGAGCCCTCGGACATGATCTTGACTTTTGACGTCAGCTTTGTCCGTAATTTACATCGAATGCTCGTTAAGACTCGATTAGCCGTCAGACTTTTAGGATCGTTTTTCTTTCGGTCGGTGGGACCCGCTTGCCCTATAGGACCCTCGCCGGGCGTCCACCGCTGGGAGGTCGAAATACGGGTGGAATACGAGGGGCTTATAGACGTAGTGACGGGGCCCACTGATCCGGGATCCGAGTAGTTTGCGAAAAATAAGAGCAATCTTTTCCAACCGATTAGGTTAATAAAGCATGTTTTAAGTAAACGTGAACAAATAATCGCATGTTGCATGAGCCTAAAGCCCAAACACCTACCCTCCTTCCATTCTCAGACATCTGAACCTTCGTGTCCTTTCCCCCGCAGCTCCTCACAAAGGTTGGTTTCGGGCACCGGGTCATCGTTTGATTAGTTGGAAAGAGTCGAGCGCGTCATCGGCTTCGCCGTTTGTTCCGACTCAGGGTTTGAGAATGTACGCATCTGCCGTAATGATGGGGACAACGTCACTCCGCCTCCGGGACCCCTCGGACGAGCAACGGTGGAATCGGTTAGCGAGAACGAGATGAGGTTACGACAGGAAGCACGGCGAATAGCCTTATGGAGGCTATTAAGAGCCATGGTGCGGCCGCCGGCCTCAATCCGAGATGGCACCTTCACCGTGGAAGAAGACGAGGATGCCAACCCCACTCTCGGTCGCCACGACTACACCAGGATGCCACCACCCACCTCCTATGGTGCCACTACAGAACCCATGCTCCTCGGTCTTTAGGTCGGCCCGGCTCCCAACCACGAGATCACTGGATCCATGCGGCCGACGGCACAAACCGTTCGCGGTCCTCGGTGGGGACAAAGCCGATGGAATGTCTTCTCATGGTTGGGGTTATCTCGGAATGCCCCAACAAATTGGAATGCCACCTCGGTTCGGAACCGATCAATCCGGACCTTCACAGCAACCACGGTTCGGAATGCCGCCACGGCTTGGTTGCAGGCCACGATCGAGCCCCTCCTCGAGAATAGTACTGGTTCAATTGCTCCTCACACAAATCCGTTCCTCACTCGGACTTCTATGGGTTACCAAGCCTCCATCCCGGTGTCATCCGAATCACCGGGACCGCGGTACCCCGGGTTATACACCCTCGCCTCGGCCGGCCATGCAATTCAACGATCGGGACGGCGGCCCGCACCTAAGCCTACTTACGGGACCCACTCTGGAAATCCAAGTTATCCGGCTACATCGGGGCTGCCTCCACCTACTTTGCCGGTTGAAAATCAACGGCGAGCCGCAAGGTTCTATCCCTTCGCCCAAGCTCCTACTCATGCTCCCCGGGGTAACTCGGCCCGGGACGATTTTCACCTACGTCCCCGGATCGGCCGTTCCCTCCACCCGATCTGCCTCCGGTGGTAGCTCCTCTCTCTAGCTCGGCCACTAGCTTGAATGCCATGGTTCCGCCACAAGACCCTCACTTGGCACTGGTTCATGGAACAACACAAGGAAATGAAAGCGCAGATCGGCGAACCGATCGCGCAGAAGTACGCCTTCCCGGCCTACGAACCCGGACTCCATTGTTCCTCTGCCCCACAAATTCGTGATGCCTAATCTGGATCTCTTTGATGGGGTGCATGCCCGAAAAGCCATTTGGACACATATACCTTGGCAATGAAGGCCGAAAGGATGTACCAATCGGCGGTTGGGCGATTATTTCGATCTATCTTTGAAGTCCGGTGCCTTAAAGTGGTTCTTCCGTTTGAAACTGAAGCCGGGGCTACGTGGGACCAGTTACCAATGCCTTCACGAGAGAAATATAAGGCCAACTTGGAGTGGGAAACAAATAGAGTTGACCTACAAACAACGGTGCGGCGTCTGATGAGAATGTTGGGGACTTCTACAAGCGGTGGAATCGAAACTTCGGTGAAATGGCCATCCCTCCTTCCGAAGAGGAACAAGCGGACATCTTCCGGTCATGCTTGAAACCACATCGAGAGCCTCCCTCGGTCACTTTCCATACTCGGACTTACGGGCCATGGTTAACTCTGCGGCTAAGTTTGAAAAGGCCTACACCTGCAACCAGCTGCTGCGCTGCTTACGAGATATCGAGCTCCTCCTGCAAACACCGCCCCCTGCTCACGCGAAAGGCAAAGAAATGATTAACTATGCGGGACAGAATGTAATAACACAACTCCTTTTGCTCCCGAGAAAACCAGTAGAGCCCGGACCACGGGTCATGAATCTCGAAAACTTTGGAATGCCTCTGAATGACATCTTTAGGGGGTGGTGAAGGAAGGCTTGCTACGGCCTTTGGAGAATTTCCAACCCGGGAACCCAAATGCTCCGTGGATACTACAAAGTATTGTGCTTTTCATCAAGCCCACGGACATCGGCGACAAGCTGCTTTACTCTGAAAAAGGCAATCCGGGGGCTAATAGAGCAAGGAAAATTGGAAGGCCCGAAGGACCTAATACGATCAAAAATCCTCGCGAGGAACCATAATCGAGTGAATATGATTGAATGCGGAGAATCTTCGCATGCCCAAGAAGATGCGATGAAGGTCCCCAAATACCGTGGCTTGACCTTGTCGAGGATCCTGAATTCGGATTCCCCCTCAGCCTAGAGGACATTGAACGAATCAACCCATCTTGGTCTCATGTCAGAGACTCCTTGCAAGAATACGAGGCCCGCTATTTCTCGGATGAAGGGAAAACCGATACTGAAGAGCTGGGGCTGTTCCGGTCAAAGCATGAAAGGACCATTTACACAAGATGGTTAGAACAGTCAAGAAAGATTGAACAAGAAAGCTTCAGGCGGGCGCCTGTACTGGGGCTTATTAGCAAAGAAGCCGAAGAACATCTGGAGCTAATACACTTCTGCAAACTGGCTATTGGAGAAGTCGAATACGATCCCGAAGGCAGTGAAACTAAAGAATCAGAGGAGGAAGAATCCTTCTACATTCTGCCAGGTGTCAAATACGTGCCACCCCCTCTCACTCTTCCCCCGCAGTTCCTGGGAGGAGAAGCTGAGTCACGATTACCACTTCCGGGAATGGGAGCATATGACAATTTCTGCGGCTGCACGCACCCATATTCCCCTAACGGGTTTGACCGGCGTTCCCTCTCCGCCGAAGTCCCGGTAGTATGGGAAGATGATTCCGATGACAGCGATAATGATGATGATGACGAGAGTGAAGAGTCAACTGAGGCCCCAGATCCGGAAATAATCTGGAACAATCATGTCGGAAATGAGCCCATGGGAGCCAGGCACAATGGTTGGTTGTCAGCAAGCGACGACGAAGACACTTCGGGAGACGAATATGAAACCGAGGACATGAAGGCCATGAAGTTTCCTGGATCTGAGCAAATGGATGTCTTAGAATTCAACACTGCCTACCATGCTTTGGGGAAAGGGTTTTGAGGCATCCGATCCAGGCTGATAGTCGAAGATCTGATCGAAAGAGGAAAATTAACTCCCATCTGCCCAAATGAGAAAATAACCATGGTTAGATCAAATCCACCCCAGAACAAAGTAACACTCCTTGTCAGGGTTACCCAAGAAGAGGTCACCTTCCCCGAATGTATGTCGGCTTTCGAGAGAAGTTCTAGAAAGCGGCATGATACCGGATGCGCCTCCCACACGTAATGCTATAATCATCTCCAACTCGAGTATTACGAAAGGAACCGAGAATGGCTGCACTATATCGGGGATGAAATCGAAAAGCCCCGAGCCCCGACAATAGCGACTCTTGTTGCATGATAACTATGAGCAAGGCGAGGCCATGAGAGTGAATCGGAGGACGCCCTAGCTGCGTGGGCCATCCAGGGGCAACAACACAACCCCGGACTCAAAGGCACATGTAACTTGGGAAGCGGTTATAAGGGCCGCCCGGGAAGGAGCCGGTGCGGCTCGGCCCCCTCACCGCGTTGCTAGACTCCGTCAAAGTCGGGCCCGGTGGCTTGATAGCCAAAAGGGCTCCCAGATTGACCTTAGCGGCATTGAAGAAATCCGGTCAAGAGACGGCGATGAGGAAGTTAATGCATTGACCCGATGCCGGCGAGATCTTCCAAGGGAATCCCAAGGCGAGATAAGAAGGCCACGAGATCAAACACCGAAAGAAGATCGCCGCCCTTATGCTAAGGCAGTGAAACTCCAGGACCACGAAAAAGAGGATCCCGTGCTCACCCGGTTGAAGCAAACACAGGCCAACATTTCCCTCTGGTCTCTACTCACTTCGTCCTATCCCCATAAGCCGAAGCCGGAAGAAAGCCTGGCTCGCACTCTAGTGCCTATTTATGCTACTCCCGATGATGTGGTACGGCTAATTGGAAACATCCATTACGGGAATATAATCACTTTCACGGATCTCGACCTCCCTCAATTTGGGGCGATCATAACGAGCCTCTCTTCATCACAGTCTGTTGGATGAACGACGCCTCCCTCGAGGTCTGGTTGATAATGGGTCGGAATGAACATTCTTCGGCAAAGATCATGAGCCTTGCTTGATATCAAGCTACGAGACTTGAAGCCTTCCTCCCTCACAATCAAAGCTTACGACTCAACATCTCGAGCGAGTCCTTGGAGTCGCTACCTTGGACCTCTGGTTTGGACGAAATTGATACTGTGGAATTCCGGGTTATTGACATCCCGATTACTTTTAATGCCTTATTAGGAAGACCTTGGGCGCACCGGGTCGAGGGTCGCCTCAAGCCTCCACCAGTGTGTGAAATTCGTCTCGAATGGGGATCTGACGACCATTTACGGAGATTTAGTCACTTTAGAGGGCACAGATACGGGCGGAATACCTATTCTGGAAATCAAACATGATGAGGACGGCCTCATGCTGACGGGCTTCACGGTCGAGCCTCCCAAGGCCCAAGTGTGCAACATAGATCTGACAATCACCCGGGATAAAATCCCCCCGGTCTTGAAAATGATGAGAAAGATGAGCTATCTACCTGGCCTCGGTCTGGGGAAGCACCAACAAGGAACTCACAAACTCATCGAGGTGAAAGGACAGAATACTAGCCACGGCCTTGGATATGAGGCCTCCTCGGTGGACCTTGCAAAAGGAAAAAGATTTGAAGGCTGCCACGGGAAGGGTCCCGGTCAACGACCCTAAATCTCTCCCCTTCGAGTCCTAATTTGGTGACTACTTCGTAAAGGGTCCCACACAACCCGGTAACATCACGAGCCCACTTCTACGAAGAATGGCTAAAGCTACTGAGGATAGCCTCAACAAGTCCGGGGAGCCAAAGCTAACCCGGTCCGTGAATGTTCTGGACCTACCCGAAGCTACCCAGGGCTACCACTACCATGAAGAGTGAGTACACCTTCAAAGGCGTGCCAAGCCTAGTGGAGCAGGTTCGAGAAACTCACAACCACAATTCCTACGCCCCGTGAAGGTCCGAAACCGAATTCGGGTGCCGAAAGCCAAAGCCACAGAAGTCTTTTCAGATGATTGGGATGGCCCAATCATGCAGCAGTTGTTCGGGGAAGAGATCCAGTGCCGGATCGATTGATTTCGGCTCGGTTAAAGAAATGGTAGCAATGATCGAGGAGACAGCTCCCGAGTCAGCGAGGCCACCGACAATGCCGCTAAAGAATCGGGAAACTCTCTCAGGCCCGTCCGCAACCAAAGAAGAAATGATCACCAAGCCTGGATTGGTCCCCCATCCCTTTGTGTCAACCTAGGAAAAGTCCTCAGAGTCTTTCATTGTTAAGGTCGAGTCTCTAGAGTCGTCCGACGGCCTTACGCCTGAAGACTACGAGTCTGTAGCAAGCGCTGTATTCCTTTTCGTTTTCAATGAAATGACGAACCCTTCTGAGTATCCCTTGATTGCCACTTTAACTAATGATGGATTAATTAATAAAAAAAATTTAATAATAATTCATTAGATAAAGAAGCAGACACATTAAACAACAAAAAAAAATCAAACAAAAAAAAAAGAGGATCTTTAAGCAGGTTGTCCGGAAAGAGGAAAATCGAGCCCAAGCTGCCGAAGAGATTTTGACGAGTGTGAATCTAAGAACTGCGGAAGAGCCTAAAGAGACGCAGATTGGTGATTTCTTCAAAGGAACTGGAAAGGATGCCTTACAAACTCCTACAAGGTCCTCAACTCAAAGAAAGTTGCCCTCTTCATCAAAGAGAACATCATATGCAGATACGGGTTGCCAGCCGAAATCATTTCAGATAATGGATCCCACTTTGAAGGGGAATGCGACAGGCTGCTGGCAGAATTCCGAATAACCCGTCACAATTCATCTCCTTACAGGCCCCAAACCAACGCAGCCGTCGAAGCAGCAAACAAAACTCTGGAAAACATTATTCGAAAAATGGCTGTCCAAGGCAGAGATTAGCCCGAGAAGTTACACCTGGCACTCTGGGGCTACAGAACATCAGTCAGAACGGCAACTGGGGAAACACCGTTTGCCCTCGCATACGGAATGGAAGCCGTACTCCCAATCGAGCTAGAGATCCCCTCGCTCAGGTATACTCTTTGGAAAGCCGGATCAGCGAGGTCGAATGGCTCCGGAGTCGCCATGACGAATTGGCCTGCTAGATGAGCGACGATTGAAAGCCATGGAACACATCCGAGCCTACCAAGGAAGAATGGCGAGCCTTTGACAAGAAAGTAACGCATCGGGAGATCCGAGAAGGGGATCTCGTTTTAAAAGAAAAGCCCCCGGTCCGTATCAACCCCCTCGGCAAATGGGAGCCTGTTTGGGTCGGGCCATACGTCGTCCAGAAGATCTTCTCCGGAGGAGCCATGCAACTTGCAGACCTCGACGGAAATCCCTTTGTACACCCAGTGAATGGTGACAAGCTGCGTAAAACAAAGAAAAAAAAAGAAGAAGTCAAAAAAAAAAAGAGTGCTAAAAGAGTAATACCCAACTAGGTTGAAAACCCGAAAAGGACGGCCTAGGTAAAAAACAGGGTTGCACCAAAAAAAAAAAAAAAACAAAAAAAAACAAAAAAAAACAAAAAAATCGGGTTGAACTACGAAGACTGAGCTCCTCAAAATGAGGGGAACGTAGGCGGCGGAAATGGTTCGGTCTAAAGCACAAATAAAAGTCATACTTTGACATCAAAACACCGATCGAGACCATGAAAGCGTCTCGAAAAACTCGAAGCAATTCAAATATTCATTACAAGTTAAAAACTTTTTGATGAGTCTAAGCCCGATTCATTCCTACAAGCGGCAACCTCGCTAAAAGAAATTAAGATACATAATCAAACTAATGTGTGCCGCATGACAAGAAAGGGATACTCGGAAACCTCGAGTCACTCCAAGCCACTCGAACGGCCTCTCCCCTCTTTTCCCCCTTCGAGTCTTCTTCTTACGAGCAGGAAAAGATGTCGGTCTTCCTCCTGCCAAGCTCTGGTATAGGAACAGGATCTATCAAACCGGCCTCTGTCAGGGCCTTAGTAGCCCTAGCGTCATCTCTCATCTCCTGTAGCCTAGCTGGTAGCATAGGAGCCCTCCTCTCCTGTCTCTTGACATAAGCCTCATAGTCGGTCACAGCGTCTCCGCTCCTGTCATGAGGGTTGGCCCTCGCCTCGGCCCTCATCCTCTCGGAAACTGTCAGGTCCTCCGCACCCACAATGGCCTCACGCCGCCTCAAAATAGCCATCTGAATCTCTCCTAAATGCCTCTCGTACCAATCCAGGTACCAAGTGGTCAGGAACACAGGTCTCGGACGCCTGAGGATAACCCGAGGAGGAAAGGCGTCATACCTCCATGCTCGGGAAAGAAAGGGAAACACCGAAGGATCATCCATAAAAACAGGAGCCACCACCCTGATGGCTATATCATCAAATTTCTCCAAAGGAACCTGCTCCAAGCCGAACTGTCTCAGAACCAAAGACGGAATATAGAAGCTGGACTGAGAAAGCCCCGGAAGCATGACCACATGAGACCCGTCCTGAAGCACTCTGCGAGTCTCCACCCGCCAACAAGGCAACGACCATCGATATCTTACGTGCGGCGACCAGCCATCCAACGCTCCCATGAGCCACGATCATCGAAATCCACAGCAACCCCCTCTGGCAAATGTCCGAGGCTTGATCATGTCGGGAGTTTCCCGAAGAATCCCCAAACGCTCCATCGGCCCAGCGGGGTCAAGAGGAACGGGCTGCCCCGTGCATATACCGCTTCCGTGTGATCTATCGAGAGCATGAAAAGTCTCTCCAAAAATCAAAGTAACGACATCTCTGCCCAGGCGACAGTGAACGACAACATCCAGCAAAGACCGATGGCAAATCCCAAAGGAATAGACCATGAACTGGGTGCCAAACATACAAAGTGCAAAGGCATCCCAATAGGCATCGTCGAGCAAGCCTAAGCCCCTAAATCTATCAGGGAGACCGGAAATATCAAAATGTTCGGGACCACGAATCATGCCTCGCGCTTCCTCCGGGGAAAGATGAAGCAGGATGCACAATCTGTCAACGAAAGAAGCCCCTCCGGGCAAAGGAACCGATATCTCTTCCACCTCCGGACCTCCAAGCAAGGCCCAAAATTCTTCCACAGTCGGAACAATCTCGTTGAAGGAAAGGCAAAAGACATGCCTTCTAGTGTCCCAAAATGAGGAAGAAGCCCTCAAAAGCTCATAATCCGGAATCAATTCCTTGAGAGACCATAAGCACTTCACCTTATACCTTTCTTTAAAGAAGGACCTCCTCTCATGCATAATCTCCTGGGACCAATCCTTGAACTTGTTGAAGAATGACATTTGGGATTCTTGGGACAATTTTGATGGAGTTTTTCTAAGGTTTTCCATGGTTTTTCTCTCTTTCTCCCCGAAAATGGCTGTTTGGACTGGAGGTTGAAGAGGATATTTGAATTTGAAATAAAGTGAGACCAGATCTGAAGCAAAATTAAAGGACAATGTCAAATGCAGGACTCCTCCGCGCGGATATGTTTGCTTTCCATCAGAAAAATCTGCAACAGTCCAAGCTGCTACACCAAAAGAGGAATATTCCGTCCCGGTTGCTCGGAACCTGTGCAAAAACCTCCCCAAACCAGTCCATATACCAAACACTAACACCCTTGCTAAAAAAAAAACCAAGGCTCATGCAACATTGCATTCATGCTTGCATTGCATTCATAAAATAAAATCCTAAATTATTACATTCCAAAAAAAAAAAAAGAAAAAAAGAGTGTGCAAAAAAAAAAAAAAAAAAAACAAACAAACAAACAAACAAACATCAATAAAATCCTAAATTATTACATCCCAAAAAAAAGAGAGAAAAAAAATGTGCATAAGCTATACAAATCTCAATCCCAGTCATAAATCTCAAAATCTCAGAAAATCAGGAGGGGGTAATCAATCAGAAACCCTAGCGCCCGACGTCTGTCCCCGGTCCCTCTTGCGACTCGGGCCCGCCTCCTTAGGAGCCCTGAAAATCTCGGGCTCAAAATCGTCCTCGTCTCCAGAAAGAGGCTCGTCAGGACCAACCGGCACGCTCTGATAGGGCAAGCCGAGATCTGCGAAAAAATCATATCCGAAGGTGAAGGCGTCGGACTCCTGGACGTACGAAGACGACCCACCATGCTGCCAAACATGTCCCTGCCCGTGTAGATCCCCGAGAATGACGTGATCCGAAGGCAGCACCGCGCGGGGATCAATGAGAGAAGACAGAGGAGTCTCTGAAGAAGTCTCTGAACGAATAGGGGAAGCCTCCCGCCTAACAGGCGCCGGCCGTGGTCGCCTCGCTCTAGCCTGAGGAGCCCCGCAAGCGACCATCCTCCTGATGAATCTCTTAGCTCCGATCACTTGCTTCGTCGGCTTCTCGACGACCACCTCCGAAAACCTGCACAAAAGCAAAAGCGTCGAAATGGGCTTGATTGAAGCGAGAAATGATGACAGGAAAGAAAAAAAAAGAAAGAGAAGCCATACCTTCATACCGGACGAGGCGGAAAGCTCGTGGAAGCCGCTCGGGTGAGGGATCTGCACCCTCAATCGGACCCCATCTGGATATATGAAAAATCCGTTCGAGGGTACCGCGGGATCCCAAGCCCCTCTCTATCCAGAACACAGGGCATCCTCGGCCTCCTCAAAACAAATACGGGAGTGCGGCTCAATCGCCACAAATGCCGAGAAGTCTTTGGTCGGCTCGGTAATCATCCCGGAGTCACGAGATCTGTCACTCGGGTGCATCATATCGGCGGGAGGCTCCACCGGTGTCCTCAAAGGCGAGTTCACGCCATCTTTGGCGCATCACCCTCTCTCCCGGATAATAGGCATCGCAGTCGGACCTCTCGAGAATCCTCCCATTGCCGCACAGTCAAATCTCGGCGCCCTTCGGTTGCGCCACCTCGAAACGATCCCGGGGATAAAATATCATCCTCTCATCCGTCTCGGCCTCCGTCAAAGGAAGGCAATCCGCGTATCTGAGAGTCGTACGCCCCCTGGAGCTTATCTTCTCCCGGGCATGCTTGGACCAAGCGCGTGGCCGGATACGCCCGACGTACTCCGCCAGTGTCGCCACATCGTGACGTGGAAAAACTCCAACGCCCATACCCGTGAAAGGTAAAAATCCAATCAATCCGGTGCAAAAGAAAAGTGTGTGCTCAAAAAAAAAGGGAAAGCAAAAGAGAGCTTATACCTCCGGGGCAAACTCAAAGCAATACAAGGAGCTCACGGCCTTCATTTGTACACTGTCGAGAGCAAAGTAAAGCTCTGGCAGCTCGGCCTCTCCCCAGGAGACATCTCCAGCCATCTCCATGTCCTCCAAGGACCTCAGCAAGGCAAAGACTGCCGTCCCCTCAGCATGTCCAAAAAGGGTACTCGAAAAAGCAAACCACAAGAAGGCCACAGCAATCGATCGGCGCCTATCCTCTCCTCCCGGCCTCGTAACTCACAATGGTCTCCACAATCTTCCCGTAGACCACCGCATACTCCATCCCCATCCCCTT
Source organism: Adenophora triphylla var. japonica (assembly GCA_022495995.1). Lineage (NCBI taxonomy): Eukaryota > Viridiplantae > Streptophyta > Magnoliopsida > Asterales > Campanulaceae > Adenophora > Adenophora triphylla. The sequence continues at coordinate 35,474 of JAFEMH010005773.1, forward strand.
TTTGGGAATAGGGGAAAATCCCGAAGAGCACAGATCCGCATCGCTATAGCAATCCCGCCACTCAATCTTTGCGTCCATTGAAGGACAAACCCGTGATCGCGGCATAGTCGGAAGGCGTAACCGTAGCCTCGCCCCGAAGAAGTGAAACGTGTGGGTCGCATCCCACCGATCTTTGCGCCAAAGCAAACATCAAGCCCTTGCTCTTAGGGAACTTGACCAGTCCCCTCAAGCACTCAACAAACTCCCAAAGCCCGGTCTCAACAACAATCTGTGTCAGACTCGGCAAAGCTCCTCGGCCCGCATTCGGAAGCCGGTCCCACAAGTCAACTACGGACTCCACCGATCCTCGAGTCTTCATCTTGTTCAGCTGCTCCGTAACGTAGTTGTTTCCACCCTGCAATAAAAAAAAATATCAAAAAAAAATTGCATTTGCATTTGCACAAAAAAAAAAAAGCAAAGCATACATATGCATCATGAAATTTCAAAGAAAAGTCGACAGCATAACAGCATACAATGAGTATAGCCCCATTTTTTTCGCACAAAAAAAAAAGAGACAGTTTTCAACAAATCCCAATCAACATTCATGAAAAAAAATCTTTCATACAAAGAGTCAACGGAAGTAAAAACTCCGTCCCATTTTCATAAAATAACATGCATTCAATCAACAGAAGGAAAAATCCGTCCCACTTTTCAAAAAAAAAATCATACATACATTCATATCATCATCATCTCATATTGGCAAAATGCCCATTCTTTTCAAACAAAATGCATGCATTGCATCATTTTTCAAACCACAATTCTCGAATTTTCAAAAAAAATATAATAATAAAAAATGGCGAAAATGTCAATTCTTTTCCCAAGCAAAATGCACATTTTGGGACACCCACAAATTCATTGCAACATGCATCAATATTCAAATTTCAAAAAAAAATCATCACAATTTTCATCCATAATTTTTGGATATTTCAAAAAAAAAAAGGCGAAAATGCCAATTCTTTTTCCAAGCAAAATGCACATTTTGGGATACCCATATACTCATTACAACATGCAAAGCATCAAAATCAAAATTCAAAGCCAAGAACATCAATCATTCGAATTTTCAAAAAAAAAAAAAAATTCAAAAATCACCAAAAATTCAATTTCAAGCAAGAAATCAACAAAGGGAATGAAAAGATTCGAAGTATACCGTTCGGAGACTCGGATCAGAAGCCCAATGTTGCCAAGCATCGGGGTAGGGCTCCTCCGCAATCGATTGCGAAAGAGTATAGTGCCTCCTCATCCGGACGAGCTCCAATCGTCTCTCCGCTACCGGGCCACGTCCTTGGCCTTGAAAAGCGCCTTCCCCGTGTTCCATTGCTCGAAAAATCAAATAAAATGAAGGATTTTCGAAGCTTTCTTGGCCAAAAATGGTGAAATCCTCGGTTCTCTCTCTCTCTCTCTCGTAAATGCAGAGAATTTCAAAAAACTGAATGGGGAAGGAGAAGGGCGTTGGCCCTCATTAATACCCCCTGACTTTCAGGTCCTCTCCGCGCGGACAGGATTGTAAGGGTCAAAATGACCCTTTTGCCCTTTAAAAATCTGGGACTCTGCAGTTCAGTCCCCAACTTGACAGAGTTAACCAAAGTTAACCAAAGTCAGCCCCTTGTCAAGAAAATTACCCACGGCAGTCAAATGTAAGACCGATTTCCCCGAGAAAGATAACGAGATCCCGTATCTTTCATCAAAATCTCTCACGGCAGTCAAACGTAAGACCAATCTCTCTGAGAAAGATAATGAGGTCCCGTATCTTTCATCAAAATCGCCAAACGGCAGTCAAATGTAAGACCGATTTCCCAGACGAATACGTCTAATTTTCCCCAGCAAAGGCTAACAAAATCCCCAGCAAAAGGAATCCCAAAAGCCAACGGAATCTCGAGAAGAACTCGAACTACGAAAGGGCTTGATTCCCCACTAGGGATACGTAGGTAGCCTATCATTAGGTCCAGCCCCCCGACCAAAACGGTCACCCTATCCTTCGGCAGCAGACGAAGTCCACCGAAAGGCCTTTTCAAATTAAGGTTCGAGGCACCTAAAACGCCATCTCCAAGGTTCGAGGCACCTAAAATGCCATCTCCAAGGTTCGAGGCACCTAAAGCGCCATCTCCAAGGTCCGAGGCACCTAAAACGCCATCTCCAAGGTTCGAGGCACCTAAAACGCCATCTCCAAGGTTTTAGGCACCTAAAACGCTATCACTAGGAAAGCGATAAATCGCAATCATCCCCAGCAGAGCGGATAGCCATTAGACCGAAAATGGTCATCTCTTACCCCCAGCAGAGTTTCTCTCCAGCAATCGACTGCAGAACTCGCTCATCAGGTTCGAGGCACCTAAAACGCCATCATCTTCAGGGTCAAAGACCCGAACTACGACTGGCTTGATTCCCATTCGGGATACGTAGGTAGCCTATTGAATAGGTTCAGCCACCCGATCACTCGATCATCCTGCCAAATATGGAGCCTTACTCTTATCGACGACCCCGCTTCCTTCCAAAGCGCCGTCGCCGAGGGGCTACTGTAAGTGCTCCAATTTGAGCTTGTTAGAATTTTCGTTAGAAAATTAATGAAAGTTATAACATTTCTAACAATTCCTAACATTCCTAACTTTTCTAACAAAGTGAGGGCAAAATGGGGATTACCAAAAAAAGATAAACCAAGGAAAGGAATCAAGAAAGCAAAAGAAATAAGAAAAACCAAAAAAAAGAAATGGCTGGAAACATAATCTGGCTGGTTAATTTGAATTTTAAAAAAGATTATTCCTCTTGTCCAAAGCCTGGAGCAGCATTTAATGAACAGTGCACGCTGCAGGTCCTATCCGCGCGGATGAGATTGCAATTTTCAGAGGGCTATAAATTGAGCCCTCCAGTCACAAAAATAAGGAGGAACAAGAGCATAATTCACAGTATTTTGGCGAATATACTCGAGAAAACAGTGAGAATTCTATAAGAATTGTCACCTTTTTCTCTTGAATCTTCCCAACTTTCACTCACTCAAATCAAACTCAAACACTCTTGCATTCAAGCCTCAAACACTCATATATTCAAGTCAAAGCCCCAAAATACAAAGAAGATAGGTATAACCTCCCTCTTCTTACCCTAAATCTTTCATCCATGCATGCATTTTCAAACTACAAAATGTAGTTCATTCATCTTCTTGTCTTAGATCCAAGAAGATCACCATGGAAGTTCATCTCCATGGATGATCTTCTACAAGGATCAACATTATTTTCAAGTTCTCTTACTTTCTTGCAAAGAAAACACATTTTCAAAACCCTAAAAACCATTTTCAAGCATCAAATCTCATTTTCAAAGGATAAAAATTCCCTTCCCAAGCAAATGAAGTACTTAGTCCTAATGTACCCCAATGATGGTTTGGTATAGTTGATTCACCACTAAAATGTCAAGTGATCATTAACCAAAACCTAGGGAAATGGGGACAAGCATGGATGCAAAACCCCCCTTAAAATCATATTTTCTTTCTTGAGAAGTTGCTGTCCAGTAGCAATTTTCCAAGATCCCAATCCATTGTCTTAATTTTTGGACACAGATGAATTTGGAATTTGGTGTTGACTACAAAACACTTTTTGTAGCCAACATCCAGATATTTCCAGAAATATTTTTATTTTATTTTTTGGGTGAGTGAAACTCTCTTTTTCAAATTTTATTTTAGAGGCTAGTTCATCAGCTTCTGGAAATCCAGATTGCATATCTGAGATTTCCAGAAGGTTTTGACCCCTCAAATCTTCTCCAAAATGGAAAATTCCTTCGTAAAATTCTTATTTAAGGTGTCTGGAACAACTTTCATTCTCTGAGTTTATCCAGATTATGAAGTTTTAAGACCCTTGAATCCATTTCAAAATCAAAGGTCCACTGCCTTTTTCATTCTGGCAGAAGTGGCTCTCAACTTCAAAAGGTCTTTTGAGTACCAAATCTCAATCCAAAAATCTTCCAAAAAATCATGGGATCAGTTTAAAGTCTTAAAAAGATATCCCAATTTTTACTTTTCTGAGTTTCAAATTATTTTGGCCAAAACACACACACACACACAAATGATTTTCAGCTTGGAAGACTCGTTTTACGAGGCATTCCGGGTGCACACTAACGTCCTTCCCGGCGTGTAACATGACCTCCGAACCCAAATTTCTGATCTCGGGCTTTTTTCAAAGTTTTGGCCCTTAAAACAAAAATGGCGTGGCGACTCCGTTCTTTTTCCCGGGTTTTATTTGGTTTTTTTCAAAGAAACGCGAAAAATCGAATTTTTTCCCGCAAAATGGCGACACATCATCACAAGTGGACCTCGTCACCTTCTAATATTCTCTGAAAACTTTGTTACAAGGATCATGGCCTAAGAATCTACAAACTATGATGAACGAGGATAAAATCCTAACGGCATTGGCGCTCAGTTCCATGGGCACACAGGCCGAGTCTTCCAGAAACTCGTTGATGAATGGATCCAGAGGTAGCCTCAGACCCAGCTCAAACTACTTGTAAAAGAGGGCCACCTTTTTCTTACTTCGAAGAATGGCCTCTTGACGAGGCTTATAGTTAGTGAGGTGTAGATACTCAAGTCTGTATGTGGAGGCTTGGAATCTATACGAATCTCGTAGAGCGTTGATCATCTGCGTCTTAATATCCTTCCTTTGGGCATTAATTTTGGCTATGGCCCACTGGCCTTCCTCTCCACCTCCGAAGCCTCGTTCATTGCGACTAACCCGTACGTTGGTGTGAAAGGCATTGATAATGCGAGGACCGTCGGCGCTCGTACTAGCACCAGGTGTGCCGGAGGGGACGACCTCTTGAGTTGGTTGTCGGGGACGACCGTCGTGATCCATATCTACAAAACAGTTAGAAAGAGCAAGGGAATCAGTCCTAACATCAGTGGACGACGATCTACCTAGGGACGACCTAGATTCCCCTGAAACAAAATCCCTAAGTGAATCACGACGGTCCAAGGAGTAATGAGTTTGGATATGTCTTGGAAGGTCGTTCATGGATCTAAAGGGTGTTACCCTTGGGTCATCTTCTTCAAAATCACCAAGAACAATATCAGTTGGGAACTCCAAACCCCCATTTTCAAAATCAAATTTTACCAAAATGGAAGAACATTCACTCAAAGGGATCTCTCTCCAAAGACCCATAACACATTTGTACACCCTCTGGTTAGGCCCAAAACCAAACCGTACCCCTCGCTCAAAACTGACAGACCTGGGGGCCATTAATGGAGTTTCTACACCCCTAAAACCCAGAAAATTGAAGAACAGAGGAAGAAATTACCTGTTAAAGGAGAAGATGAAGGTTTTGGAGTCAAATCGAAGAAATCTCTAATCCAAGCTACCACTGAACGCAAAGATGGAGAAGCCAGTACCGTTTTATTGCTGGAGTTGGGTTTTGGAAGACCGGAGTTGCTCTCCTTTGCTATGTGCTCTTGAATATCTCTAGATTGTAAAGTTTGAAATGGAGGAAAGGGGGAGGTATTTATATTTGAAGAAAATGAAGGGTTTTGCCTAGAAGCCCATGCAAAAACCCGGTGTAATGATGAGGAGCATTAAATGCAAATTGGGGTTTTCAAGGAGAATGTCCCATCATGGGACGCGTGTCATTTAATGGAGGAATCCTGGCCGCCCACGTCATTAATGGTCACATCGCCCCTTCATTTCAAATTTCAAACTGACGGCCGTTCAACAAGCTAGGGTTTCGCAACCCTAAAGAACGCAAACTCCTAGGCCGTCGAGACGACCCAAGAGTTGGGGGGCACTGAACGAAATATTTTGTGATGGGCCAAGCCCAAACTATTCCCTTGCAAAGTGGGCTCTACAAGCCCACCAAGGGACCAAGCCCGGAGGACAGACATCAGAGTTGGACCGTAGCCCGTCGAACAATGGATGGCCGTCGTCGCCATTGAGCGACCAAGCCCATCCAAAGACGAGGTATCTCGTCCGGACGCTCGCTCGTCGATCCATCCATCAAGCGACGACCCTCCTAGACATACAACTCTAGGTCGTCGTTCTACATAGCTTGCCCAGCAAGCCATCTTTGGATAAAGTCAAACCTGCCACTGGACCACTCTGCACATATCCCCATGGAACTAGCAGTGGCGCCGCATTGTGCAGGTGACACTTCCCATTATAAGGCAAACCATTATCCGTGACAGGCACAGCAGTGTCCTTGCTCGTACGAAGCAATCACAGGACGTCACGTGGACACATGGGGACAAAACCAATCCAACGGTTGGCAATAATATAATCCAACGGTCCAGATAGAAATCCTAGTTCCCCTCATCCATTATAAATACATGAACGGTGTCTTGGGCTAAGGTAATGTATTTTTCACTATTCATATATACACACACCCATTATTTCCTTATCACCTTCTCCAGCCCACACTGATTCTCACGCCGGAGGGCCTTACCGGACAAGCCTCGGCGCAGTTCACGGTTACTTTCTGGTGGTGTGCAGGTCTCAAGTCAGCCCATTATTCTGCTGGACTTCGATAGCTGAGTCCGAACAATTTCCTGCGTCATCACCTCTTAAAATTTGATCACATGCGTTGCACATGAACAGTGACGAAGCCAGAAATTTTTGTAAAAGGGATCGAGATTGCTCTTGGGATAATTAATACAATTGATGTATACAAATTTAGGATGCAAGTGGGTCAAAATAATAATTTAGTGCCAATTTTTCTAAAAATTAAGGGGGTCAAAATGTATAAATTCATTATTTTTAATAGTAAAATGTTATTTTCTAAAAAAATAATAGTGCTAAAATTGACATATTACAAAATTGAAGGGGGTATGTGTCACGACCCGAAACCTAGGCTCTATTTTGTGGTCACGTGTTGCGCACGTGGAGTGGGGGCGTAGCGTTTTATTTGCCGCATTTCATAATAAGTGGGACTTTTATGTGTTAGTGTTAGCATTTTAATAATTTGTGTAATATTCTAAGTATATCAACAAATTAATTTTAATTATTTTTATGTCTAAATGGAATAAGTAAGAATTTTATAATTGACATTTTAATTGTTGAAATTTAAATAAAAAAGCTTATAAAAGTGAGGGGCTTATGTGTCAAAAGTGAAACTCAAAGAAGTTAATTGAAATAACTTGAATCCTGAAGGGATAAAGTGAAAATTGGGTTTATAAATATCCTCTTCCTTCCCAAATCTTTCAGAGCCTGCGAGGGAGAGAAAGAAAGAAAAAAATCTCTCAGTCGTTTCCTCCGTTCCAAAACCCTTTTGATTTTATATCTTCCAAAAATTCTTAAAAATCAATCGTTGGTCCGTTTATTGATCCGACTGCGACAAAGCGATCAGGAAGGCGAGGAGAACATTTAGAGCCGATCAGATCATCTTTTTATTTCGACATATTTTTAGATAAGTTATTATGATTTCTTTCAAATAATTGTTCATTTAATGTTTAAGATGATATTTTGTGGTATAAAAATGATTCTTGGTATTTTGGAATAAATTGTAATTTAGTTGGAATTGTTTTGAAAAAGTGGAACTAGGTTTGGTAATATGAATGGCGGTTCAAGTTGAAGAATAGTGTTAATAGCGATTTTAAGATGTTAGTGGCTAAGTTTGTAAAGTGTTGTTATATACGTTATAAGATGTTATTATTACTATATAAATGATTTTTGATAAATTTGACAACTTGGTTGGCCTTTGAAATGATAAAAGATGGTTCGGAGACAAGTAGGATATTGGGTGGGAATGGATGAGTTGGTAATTGAAAAGATTATTATAAAAATTGATTTTGGATGTTATTAATGTTTTATAAATGAGTTTGGTACTTTTGAAACTATTTTCATGAAGAGGGGATGTTGTAGAAAGACTTAGGTTATGATGGGTTATAAATGAAGTCTGTAAAGGTTGGAACATTTATTTGGGCGACTGAAATGGAAAGAAAATGAATTGGGTGAATTGGAATATTTAGATGTCATGGTCTCAGGAATTGGGTTAGAACTGATGAAATTGTGTTTTAATGGTTGTTGGAAATTCTAGAACTGATGCTGCAGGAATTGTGCTTATCAATCTTCTTCCACGCGGCAGGACGAATCACCTGACTCCTTGACCTGAAATCAGAACCCACGACTAGCCGGATGTGTCTCCGGCGAAGACTCTCGGGCGTGAGAGTAAGAACACAGTTGTATAAAGCTCAAAATGTATTGAATAAATGAATTCCAATAGCAAAATGGCAGTTACCTTTGTACCGTTGATAGTGATGATGTATTTATAGGGGATGACCGTTGTATTTTTGGTGGTGCTACATGAGCTCCGAGATTTTAGGGACAGTTACAAGTAATGTGAACGTGTCCTATAACGGCTCCTGATTCGTAGGAAATCGGTTATGGAAAGGTTTGACTTCACGTACATTCGCCTGCTAGGTCGACGCTTGTGGATTAGGTCGAGGTCGCCATTTAAGGAATGGTCGACCTGACTGATGGGTAGAGCATGGTTCGTACCCGAATTGTAGTATGGATCATGAGGTCGGACTAAGTTAGGTCGGGACCTGGTAGGTCGGACGTGGACTTAGTCGACGGATACTTGAGATGGGATTTGGGCCTTGCTCTGGTTGGGCTAGCTTCATTGCGAATGTGGGTATTAAGGTTGTCCGTGATTGGGCTTTATTCGCATGGCCCAACTCGACACTTTTGGTATGTTCAGTGGCCCCCAACTTTCGAGTTGACTTTGTCGGCTTGGAAGTTAAGGAAATCTTTGATGAGAATTGCTTTACTCGCAGGTCGCTACTCATATTGATACTTTAGTCGACCAAAATGACGTGGCATGATCCCGGACGTCGGCGATGAACGGTCAGAGATGAAGGAGCGCCGCTTTTCAGCAATGATTACTATTCTGACGCTTGGTAGTCTTACTCGAAAACCGCTTCAGCGTTTAATTTTGGAAAATTAATTTCAAATTTCTTTTCCCATTCCAAATTTGGGAAAATATAAATACCAAAAATCTCCCTTTGAAACGAATTCTTACCGTTTCTAAACTCTCCTTCTCCGGCGATAATTGCGGAATTGCGGCAGGATTAATTTCAAGCTTGCGTCTTTGTCTACGGCTCTCCCTTCTGCAATCAATTTGAGGTATTTATCTTGTACTCTTGCATTAGGGCTTTGATTTCTGCTTTGTTTTGATTTCCGCCGTGGCTAGGACCTTCGGTAGTGAACCGGGAGCTTGGTATGGGTGCTTGCACCGTTAGCAACCGTAGGGTGTATAAGAACGTGAACGGTGCGTGGAGCGTGATGTCCTTGGATGAATGCGCCTCTATCTTGACTAGGTGGGAATTGAATTTCGAGTGAGATAGGTTTGCCCATTGTAGGGGACGTTGAAAACCTAGCGATCGATGATTCGAATATTGTCACTTTCCATCTGTTCCATGAGCTACTCGACCATATAACCTTGTTTTATGTTAGGGATGTCCACAAACCCTCTTTCCTTAGAAGTAGAATAGGTTTTCCAGGGGAGTCTAGGTCGCCCTTAGGTAGGTCGACTGAATGTGATCATAGGACTGACTCCCCTGCTTCCTCTTTTGTTTGTACAGATATGACGACTCAAGGTGGAGTTGCAGCTTCAACTTCTTCAAGTCCTCGAATAGTGGATGCGTTTGGCTCCTCTGTTGTATGCAGGGAAGAATGAGAGAGGATATATACCCAGTAGGCCTCTTCGAGGAAAGAAAAATATGGAGTCCCGATATGACATGGTTTATGATTTCTGTGGAGTAAGTAGAGCGGATTATAGGGTAACCATCCTTAGTAAGGCGGATTTTATGGCTAAGTTTCGTACCAGCTTCACTACTGATGCCACTAGGGTGGCCTTCTTTTATGGAAAGTTTGAGGCGGGACTGAGGTTGCCCTTAGATCCCTTCATCAACGAATTTCTGGAGTGCATGGATGCTCTTCCCCTCCAGCTTGGGGCCAACACTTGCAGAGTACTAGTGTGCTTTACCATGGTATGTAGGTTTCTAGGCCATGAACCTTGCATGAGAGTCTTCAAGGAATTTTTCGCTCCAAAGCTCGACAAGGCGGATTGGGGGATTAGTACTCCTTCCAAACCCAATTCTTCAAAATTGTTTGCCAACCTTCCCAATAAGCATAGCAGCTGGAATTCCCATGTGGTAGTTGTAGAGAGTAGGCTGGGATGGGAGTTCCCCTTGCCAAATAGTGAGTCTGACACTATTGACGAGGAAAACTACTAGGAGCCTCCATGGCACCAAACCTTGTATAGGAAGTTGTGCGCGTTGGTCAAGAAAGGGCCCATTAGCTGGGAGGTGCTAGGGACGACCAAGTACAACTATATCCAGTGGGATGATGCACGGGGATGGAGTGGTAGAACCCCTTGTTCTGTGTTGAGAGGCCGGGTATATCAGGTGGGTTACTCATTCCTTGGGTAGGTTGAAGGAGAAGCTGTCAATTTTGTCGGAAGAATGAAAATTATTGCAAAGACCACGGAGAGCATATTGGTGGTAAGGATTTACTTGACCACGCATTCATTAGCTCGTCCATTGTTAACTTGCATAAGTAACTTATCATTGGCACATAGAGTTATTTTGAAATTTGCATACACAACTCTTAGATCGTCCGTTTGCTGCTCGTATGTAGAACTTAGTTAGCTCGTACATAGAACTATTTCGAATTGCAACTTTTTATCAAATTGCACTGCTCGTATGTAGAGTTATTCAATTCGTACATAGAAGCTGCTTTGAATCATATCAATTACCTCGCCAATTGTTTACTCGTAGAAGCTGTTTAGCTCGTACATAGAAGCTGCTTTGAATTGCCGAGCTAACACTTGATTACTTTGATGTCGTGTAGTTTTAACTCCCGAACAAGAAGCGAATATGGTGCGTATTGTTGGGGTTTCGATAAGAAGAAAGCCAAGAGGGCTCGTAGAGCTGCCAATGCTAAGGCGAGCAGAGAGAGAAAGGCTGCTACTCGGAACAATCTGCTCCCGAAGGATGTTCTTTGGAATGATCCCAATGGAAGAGGTCGAGATGGAAGACCCTTTGCAAAGCGGCACCCAATCCAATGATGCTAATGAAGGAGGTGACGATTCCCGGGTCGATCGGGGCAAGTCGAGCTCCGACCCAAATCAAGATGCCAATGTGGAGACCTCTGGAGCTGGGATGGCGGGGGCTAGCCCTTTACAGGTTGTCAATGTGATGATGATGATATGGAGGAAGATGAGGACGATCGTCCTATAAGTTCGAAAGAAGAGGTCCCGATGCGAGAAGGGAAAGTCTGTGTCCTCGAGTCAATTGCCTCCACCAGCCTTCTTTCCTCCCAGTAAAGAGTCTCTGGATGAAAAGATGAAGAGGTTGAGTGATGTTCCTCCGCTAGAAGGGTTTAACAGCTTGAGCCGCCGCTATCCTGACATGAGCACAGGCCAAGTTATTGTTAGGAGGGCAATAGATGTCGACCTCCTAGCCCATTTCGGCGATAAGGGGATCACCCCAGGAATTTTACGCTCGTTAAGGATGGCTCATTGTGAGGTAATTTTTCACTTTCTCTTTTATTGTAGTTGCTTATCCCTTTACTCGATCCACTTAAATTACGAGCTAATACTTCTTCGGTTTCTTTGAAATGTAGAATCTTACTATGGTCGAGCAGGTGAAAAGCTCTTGGAGAGCTTCCATTGAGAGGGAGAGGCAAGCCCTTCAAGATTATTCCAAAAAGGCTAAAGAGCTTGCGGATATGAAGGAGAAGTACAACGATCTGGACAACTCGTATGAAGCTAATGAGGTGGTGAAGACAAAGGCCTGTCCAGGCCTCGAAGCTACGAGAATCCAAACTCAAGGAAGTAACCTCGAAAGGGATGCTTTGAGCGCCTTGCTCATGAGAAGACGAAGGTTGAGCTTACCACTGTCTCCAAACTTCTTGCAGATAAAGATTCTTTTTTGAAAGAGCTTAACGAGGAGCATAACTCAGCTCGAGCTAAGTGGAAGGAGGCTCTGGAGAAGGCTGGCCCTGATGCTGTGGAGAAGTACAAGGAGGGAGATGAATTTTATAATGCCATTGTCACTAAGGCCCAGGACTTCCTGGAGGTGGGTAAACGTCACATGGCGCGTCGGGCTATGGTGGATACAACTGCTGAGGTCACCCTCGAGCAATTAGCTCGTTGGTTCTCTGAAGCCCAGTACGACATGCCAGCTCGTGGTGGACACTCCCTTGTTCCTTATCTTGAGAACGACTTGGCCTTCATAGCCCAGGAAGACCAAGAGGATGGCTGTGAGAAGTGGGAAGCTCCCCCTGTTGTCGATAGGAATTTTGATGTGGTTCTGCAGGAGCTTGAGGATGCCGCCACTATGGAAGAAGAAAATGAGCTGGTTTACTCAGAGTCGGGTAAACCCATTGGCCCCCAGCAACAAGGAGATGGGGAGGGTCGAGATGCTACTGACGACCAAACTGGTGTCAGCCAAAACTCTTGAATTGTTTAGTTAAATTGTAATGAACAAGTCCCAAACAACATTTTGGTTTTTTGCTCTAACATTATCCGAATGCCTTGGCCCAGTTTTTTGGGAGGCAAAATATTTTTGTAAGTTAATTTTGTCCAAGTCTTAGCCCGTTTTGGGAGACTTACCTCTATCATAGCTGACTTTACTTATTACATGTTGTATGTAAGTGTCGAGCTAGATGTAGATAGGATAAATGAGTCATCTTGAGTTTAAGGTCGTCCTGACTTTATGATGCCTTGGTCGACCTCAGACTTAGTTAATTTTTGTGAAAGAGATTGACCATAAATCTAATCTGTTCAAACTATTGAAGCTGACCAAGGGTCGAGCTCATTAGAACGAAGTCGATTATGAATCGGACTTGTTAAATAAACAAAGCTGATTAAGAATCGAGCTAATTAGAACAAACTGACTAAGAGTCGAGTTTGTTAGAACGAAGTCGACTAAGAGTCGGGCTTGTTAAATGAACAAAGCTGATTAAGAATCGAGCTAATTAGAACAAACTGACTAAGAGTCGAGTTTGTTAGAACGAAGTCGACTAAGAGTCGGACTTGTTAAATGAACAAAGTTGATTAAGAATCGAGCTAATTAGAACAAACTGACTAAGAGTCGAGTTTGTTAGAACGAAGTCGACTAAGAGTCGGACTTGTTAAATGAACTAAACTGATTAAGAATCGAGTTTGTTAAAACGAAGCTGACTGAGAGTCGAGCTTGTTAAAACGAAGCTGACTAAGAGTCGAGCTTGTTGGGGTTAGTGTAACACTATGTTTGATCGATTAAAGCCGCACTTTTATTGAAGTAGGTAACAAGCTTACATCAATTTGAAACTAGAACTAGAACAAACTTCAAGTGTTGCGAACTGAACTAACTTTTTGAGCTCCAACTTGGGAAACCGAATTAGAAGTAGTACTTGATCAAGTGAGTAGCATGCCAAGGATGTTTCAATTTGTCTCCTCCTGGATGAGCTATTATGTAGGTTCCTTCCTTGATGACTCGAGTAACCACATAGGGGCCTTCCCAGTTAGGAGATAGCTTATTATGTTGGGTTCTCCTTCCCGTTGCCTCGATCTTTCTCAACACATAATCCCCAACTTGGAATGACCTTGCCTTGACCCTCTTGTCGTGGTAACTTTTAGTTCGTCGCTTGTAGTTGACCATTCGGAGGTAGGGCGTATCTCGCCTCTCGTCGATCGAGATCCGGGTCGATCAATCTGTTGGATATCATTTTGCTCTGATTGAAGAAAGTCACTCTAGCGGTGGGGAATCGAGCTCGGCGGGTGCCATGGCCTCGACCCGTATGTGAGAGCAAAGGGGTTTCCCAGTAGGCCCCAAGTGGTTGTACGAGGCGCCCAAAGAGCAAGTGGGAGTTCGTCCAACCAATTGTTGCGTCGACCTACGAGTCCCGTCTTGAGTGAAGATAGAACAAGTTTATTTCTTTGCCTCGGCTTGGCCATTTCCTTGAGGATAGGCGACGGAAGATTGCCAATGCTTAATTCCTACCCGATTCATCTCTGTTTGAAGGCTCAGAAGCTGCGAGTCCATTGTCGAGATACTATGGCTCTTGGAAAACCAAATCGACACCAAATGAAATCATGAATGAAATTGATAGCATTCTCCTCTGTGATGCGAGCTAATGGTTTTGCCTCAACCCATTTGGTGAAGTAGTCTATGGCAACGATCACATACTTGCAGTTTCCTCGGGCGGGAGGGAAGGGTCCAATCAAGTCGACACCCCACATGTCGAATGGCCAAGCTACACACCTTGATGCGGCGTACGCTCGGTTGTAGGCATGTGAGGTAAGTTAGCAAACCTTTGGCATTGATCACATTGTTGAACGAAGTTATGAGTATCAGCTCTCATGTGTGGCCAGTAGTATCCCAAAGTGATTAACTTGTCAGCAAGGGTCCTGGCCCCCGGGTGTCCACCACAAATTCCACTATGCACTTCATGTATCAATAGGGCGACCTCTTGAGGGTGGATGCACTTTAGTAGTGGCCGAGTATAGAATCTTCTGAACAAGTCGCTCCTTGAATGACATACCTCGGAGCTTTCTTTTGATAGCTCGAGCCTTCTTCTCGTCATCAGCGGCTCGCCACTTTCTAAGTATGCTTTCATTTCTTCGATCCAACACTTCTCATAAACCCAATTTCTTGAAGTGTCCTCTACACATTAGATTTTCACTCTCTCATATGCTGGGTTGTCAAGGAAAGAGATAGGCTCTTCATGTGGTTCATCTGAAGTGGCTAATTTCGAGAGGAGGTCGGCTAGCTCATTGTCTTCTCGACCAATCCTCTGAATCTCCCAGAATTCCAAATCCTTTATCAGCTCTTTCACCAAGTCGCAGTATTTGATTAACGTGGAACTTAACACTTCATACTCGCCTCTGACCTGGTTAACTATCAGTTGTGAATCACAGTGAGCCATGATCTTAGGTGCCCCAAAACACTTGGCGTACTCTATAGCTGCTATCAAGACTTCGTATTCGGCTTGGTTGTTGGAAGCATCGAACTTGAACCTCGGTGATTCCTCATACACGGTTCCAGGACTACGCTCGATCAAGACAATCCCAGCTCCACTAACATTTTTGGTCGCTGATCCATCTGAATAAACCTTCCAACAATCGTCGGGTAGTGCAATGGCGGGTTGGCACTCGTGTTCTTTCCCTTTAACCTTTTCCTTTGGAGTTCGCTGCTCGTCGTCTTCCTTGGTGAACGTAAGCTCGACCAAGAAGTCAGCTAGAGCTTGAGCTTTCAGTGCCTTTCGAGGTCGATACTCAATGTCAAATTCGGTAAGGGCAATTGACCAATTGAGCGATCGACACGAACTCTCCGGCTTGTGCAATATCTTTCTCAAAGGCGCATTAGTAAGAACCACAATTGGGTGAGCCAAGAAATAAGCTCGCAGGCTTCCTTGAAGCCACGACTAGAGCATAGCGACCTTCTCGGCATTATAATATCTGCTCTCCACATCGATAGGGCCTTCTTTGATGTAGTATACGCTTTTGAAGCCCTTCATCTTCTCTAATCAAAACCGCTGCCCGATTTATCTCCCACGGATAAATACACAAACAAAGTTTCACCGGTGGTCGGGATACTCGGGAGAGGTGGAGTAGCGAGGTAATCCTTCGAATTTTGTTGGAACGACGAATGACATTCGGTCGTCCATTCAAAACTTTTCGTCCCCTCAATGCTTTGAAGAAGGGGAGAGACCTCTCTGCGACTTTGATATGAAACGACCAAGAGGCTGCTACCCTTCCGTTAAGCCATTTGCATCTCTTTGACCTTTGGTGGGAGCCTTCATGTCGACTAAAGCCTTGATTTTTTCTGGATTAGCTTCTATACCTCGTTGAGATACCATGAACCCAAGGAACTTTCCAGCAGCTACACCAAATACACACTTGCTAGGGTTGAGCTTCATGTCGTTTGCTCTTAAATTGGCGAACGTTTCCTTTAGGTCGACCACGTGACGTCCAGTCTTTGTTTTGATGACCATATCGTCGACGTAGGCCTCCATGTTTCGACCAATTTGAGAAGCAAAGACTTTGTTCACCATCCTCTGATAAGTCGCCCCTGCATTCTTCAATCCAAACGGCATCATGTTGTAGCAGTAGATGCCTCCAGCCGCTTGACTATGTCCTCCTCATGCATCTTAATCTGGTGGTAAACTGAGTAAGCGTCGAGGAAACTGAGGGTGGAGTGACCAGCAATGGAGTCAACTAGCTTGTCGATCCTGGGAAGGGGGTAGCTGTCTTTTGGGCAAGCAAGATTGAGAGTGGTGAAGACGACGCACATCCTCCATTTGCCATTCGATTTCTTCACCATGACCACGTTGGCCAACCACGTTGTATGAGTGGCCTCCTTGATTATCCCTGCACTCAAAAGTTTTTGCACCTCAGTTTTTATGGCTTCCTCCTTGTCGCGAGCAAAGCTTCTCAATTTTTGGGGTCTAGGCTTTATGGTCGGGTTGACTTCCAGTCTGTGAACAGCGACCTCTTCCTTGATTCCCCTCATGTCCTCTACCCTCCATGCGAAGACATCATTACTCTCCTTGAGTAGCTCAATGATTTCTGCTCGCTCCTCAACTGATAGTTGCTTTCCAATCTGAATTTTTTGGTCGGGGTATGAAAGGTTGGTAATTACGACTCTAGTTCATCCACGGCTTCTAGCTCTGGTCCATCCACGAATTGTAGAGTCTCAATTATTACCTCTCGACCCTTTGCTTTTCCTCGGCTCCCAAATGTGGAGCTTCTTCGGCTATCATGTCATCCCGACTTGTCCGCATGACCTCGGCTGGTGGTAGTGGCCCCGAGTTATTGTCGAGCCGGGAGGCATAGGTTGCCTATGAGGACTTGGTCGACCATAACTACATCTCGGATCGACCTCTGTGGTTTCGAGTGACGTGTTGACTCAAGCATGACCTCGTCATTTGAGCGATAGGTCGACTCTTCCACATTGGTGATTGTAGACAGTAGAGTAGTTTTGGTGACCGGATTGAGATAGCTTTAAATAACCGTCTGCCGTCTCGATCTCAAACTCTCTCTTCTTTCTTTCCCGAAGAACATGGTCCGAGGTAAGCTCGAGCCGTGCCTTGTACGCGACCTACTCCGGCGGAGTGGGGAACTTCACTCGGCGATGAGGGATCGATGCCACCATTCCAAGAGCGACACATCCCGGGAATACCAAGTATGGCGGCGTAGTCACTATTTACATCAATCACGATAAATTGTACCTTTGACACAACCCTTTGGGGTGATGGCCTAGATCGACGTCGAGCTCTATCGGCCTTTAGCATCAACTCGATGGTTGGTGAAGCCCTCCAACCTACCATCATATCTTTCAAGCTTGCTCGTCATTAAGACCCATCTCTTTGAAAGTCTTGTAGAACAAGATATCCTTGCAGGCCCCCGTATCGACTAAGAGTACGATCGTCGTACATCCGTCTATGAGACCACGGGATGACGAGAACTTGCTCTCTAGCCGCCATGTTAGTAGCCAATTCATGGGGGTAGAAGGCGATCGCCTCATCTCGACATCTCTCCTTGGAGGCACGTGTGGGGCCTTATTAAGTTGGAAGATCTTGTGTTTGATGGGTTTGTATTGCTTGCTTGCTCAGTAATGACCCCCGGGTTCAATCTAGGTACGCCTCGGTCCTTGTTGTCCACCTGTGTTGCTCGCCTCCCAGGCTTGAGGCCTCTTCCACATAAGCGTCGAGCCTTCCACTGAGTCGACCATTCTTTGAATAATGCGCTTCAAACCCAAACAATCTTCGTGAGATGACCCGTGTCCTTATGGTAATCACAAGTACTTCTTGTTGTCCCTCCTAAACTTGTTGCACAGGTTCATTGGGATTTGGAGGAGCGGCTCGACGGCATTCATAATTTACATTCGGCTCACTTAGTAAGGGGAGTGAAAGCCTCGGGTACCTTCTGTAGCCACTTGTCCTGTTCTTTCCATTTTTATTATTTCCTCCATTCTTGTTGGAGTCTTTCTTATCATCGGAGACCTCAACCTTAGGACTCTTACCATTCTTCTTCTCTTTCCTTTCTTCAGCTAGCGCAACATTGTACACCTTTTCAAACAACTCCTGTCGAGTTGTGACCGTTCGGACTGTGAGCTCGTAGTCCATGTCTTCCGAGGAAATACCACTTCGGAAGCAATTGATCACCTCCCTGTCTGTGATGTCCTCTTCAATCTTGTCGACCATTTCTTTGAACTTGGTGAAGTAGCTCATGGAGCTTTCGTTTTTGGCCTGCACCAAGTTGTTTAGATCGATCCCGTCACTTTCCGAGCTCCGGCGGTCGAGAAGCGATCTAGGAACTTGGTCCTCGAAGCATGTCCAAGTGGTTATGCTACCGGCTTTCAAACCATTAAACCACGTCGAAAGCTGCTCACATGTGAGGGTACTTACGAGGGCTTTGCACATATTGTCGTCTTCGTGGCGACAAAACACATCGTGGCCTCCCGGGTGTGCTATGTGACTTCTTGCATTGGTGGACCCAGAATACTTCTCTAGAAGGGGCAACACGAAACTAGGGGAGGTCGACTATCTCTCGGCTCCTTGGAAAGAGGTCGAAGAGCAAAGTCAATTCGTTCGACCTTTCCGGCATCCTTTTCTTCTCCTCCTCCCATTGTTCAAACTTCTTTTTCATCAACAACCATTCCCTAGCATCGGGTCTTTCATCTCTTGGAGGGCGCGGCATTTGACTTCGGCCTTCACTTCTAGGGGAGTCACTGCCTACTCCTTGTCCCTGTGAGAATGAGCCCTCTCGATCGAACCGGAGATGCGTGCTGTCATTTCCTTGTGGCGACTGCGCTGCCGGCACCGGATGGCGACTGCGCCTATAATCTCAGTGGCGACTGCGCCTCTCCTCTCTTATGGGCGACTGCGCCCGTTCTGTCTCTGTGAGACCACGATCTGCGTCCGTACCGGGGAAATGCGTGCTGTTCTGTTGGCGGTTACATTAGCGCGTCCTCAAATCAAACCGAGCCTCCTGCTCCCTATTTACGGTGAGGCTAGCCCTTAGGTCGTTACTTGGCACATGAACGATCGTAGGAGCTCGTTGAACTATCCTGTTTTCACCATTACGCCCCACACCCTCATTTGGCCTTGCACTCCTGGCTCTTTTTGCCCGTTGGAGACTTGGGAGGGAGCAATCCTTTACGATCGAACATCGGCTTGCTCTTGCCTCTTCCATAGCTATCAAATCGGCTAGGATCTGCGGGCTCGCTCCAACATCATTTCCTTCTTGGTCATGGGATTGGTTGAGGGACCCAACCCTATTCCCGCATTCGTCGGCCCGAGTTGGACATTTTGGAGGAGGTGGGGCTCCTTGTCCCTCCATAGGGCGCTTGTCCCTCCGGCCATCGGGCAATCCTCTGCCATCAGCAACGCTGTTGGATCGCGTTGCCCTAGCGTGCTGACGCATTGGTGGGGGAGGAGGCAATTCAGCATTTCTAGTGTTTGTATTTGTGTTGTTGTTGTTCACTTCTTCATGCCCAAGTGAAGCCTCGGATACGTGTCCGTCTGAAGTCACCATTGTTGTAGGTTGATGGAAATTTTCGAGGTCAAGCTAAAGCACGATTCCCGGCAATGGAACCAAGCGTCTTTGCCGGGAATTGTGCTTATCAATCTTCTTCCACGCGGCAGGACGAATCACCTGACTCCTTGACCTGAAATCAGAACCCACGACTAGCCGGATGTGTCTCCGGCGAAGACCCTCGGGCGTGAGAGTAAGAACACAGTTGTATAAAGCTCAAAATGTATTGAATAAATGAATTCCAATAGCAAAATGGCAGTTACCTTTGTACCGTTGATAGTGATGATGTATTTATAGGGGATGACCGTTGTATTTTTGGTGGTGCTACATGAGCTCCGAGATTTTAGGGACAGTTACAAGTAATGTGAACGTGTCCTATAACGGCTCCTGATTCGTAGGAAATCGGTTATGGAAAGGTTTGACTTCACGTACATTCGCCTGCTAGGTCGACGCTTGTGGATTAGGTCGAGGTCGCCATTTAAGGAATGGTCGACCTGACTGATGGGTAGAGCATGGTTCGTACCCGAATTGTAGTATGGATCATGAGGTCGGACTAAGTTAGGTCGGGACCTGGTAGGTCGGACGTGGACTTAGTCGACGGATACTTGAGATGGGATTTGGGCCTTGCTCTGGTTGGGCTAGCTTCATTGCGAATGTGGGTATTAAGGTTGTCCGTGATTGGGCTTTATTCGCATGGCCCAACTCGACACTTTTGGTGTGTTCAAGAACCATTTTAGTTAAGTAGGGAGAATCATATGAAGTTAAATGATCTTGAAATGTGTTATTAACTATGTTTGGAACTTGGTTACTTTATTTTCTTGGCTTGGGGAATGGAGTAGGAAGAAGTTGGGGTCAAGGTCATGGCAAAGGTGGTAGAAGGGTTAGAGTGACATGGGGAAATTGTTGTGTTCATGGACTATGGCATGGATAGAGTATGATTAAGGGTTGAAATTGGTGCATAACCTGGTTTTGGTATGTTTGGTATAACTTGGTAAAGTGCAAAATTGGTTTTGGTTTTGGTTGATGGCTGATGTTCAACATCAGCAACATTTCTGGGAGGCACGACTCATGCCCTGGAGCATGAGTCGTGACCTGCAAAGTTTAGTCGTGCCATGAAGGAGGACGAGTGATTCTGGAGGGGGTAAAATGGGCACGAGTCGTGCCCGGTTGTGCCAAGTCGTGACGCTAAGGGGGACGACTGTTCTGAGTGGGTTTTAAGGGAGGGACGAGTCGTGCCCTGCCCTGCAGCCTATGAACCTTCTTCTAAGCTTTGAAAACCTAGTTTAATCAGTATATAATTGAACATTTTTCAACTATGATTCTAATACAACTTTAGTACTATACCATGGAACCTTAAATAGTCTAAATTGATATTGGAAAGGTCTTTAAATATTGACTTGAAATGGGTTGAAAGGCAATTGTGAAACTTGAACCAAAGTTAATAAACTTGTAATTTGTTATGGAACCTTTATGGGAAGTGTTCAATAGTACGACATGGATACCTATGGTTTACTTGGTTTATATTGTGGCCCTATGTGATTACATTCATGGATATTGGTTCATATAGTGCATGAAATAAATGTTGCACGATTTCAGTTGACTGAGCATGAGCATGCATACCATGTGATGGATTTTTGTGACTCAATAGTGTTTATATATATGTTACACTACTTGAGGTTTATACATGAGTAATTGTACCATGTTATATGTTGTTAAACATGAGTAATTGTACCATGTTATATGTTGTTAAACATGAGTAATTGTACCATGTTATATATTGTTATCTCAATGTGTGGATTTGACTTCAAGTAACTGTTATGTGCTTGATTGTGTTAAGATCAGCTGATTATCGGGGGTATAATGGAATATGATCACTTATGAGAAATTGTTCCATAAGGTGCTCAAATTACATTATACCTGTGACCGCTTCCCCACTGCGGTCACATATTTAATGTAGTTTGAGCACCTTATGGAACAATTTCTCATAAGTGATCATATTCCATTATACCCCCGATAATCAGCTGATCTCAACACAATCAAGCACATAACAGTTACTTGAAGTCAAATCCACACATTGGGATAACAACATATAACATGGTACAATTACTCATGTTTAACAACATATAACATGGTACAATTACTCATGTTTAACAACATATAACATGGTACAATTACTCATGTTTAAACCTCAAGTAGTGTAACATATATATAAACACTATTGAGTCACAATAATCCATCACATGGTATCACTACCAGAAACATGTCATTTAGCGACGGAATTATCAGCGACGGACAGATTCCGTCGCTAAATAGCGGCGGAATATAGGCTTTAGCGTCGGAATATTTTTGGCGTCAAATTTAGCGACGGAATTTAATTCCGCCGCTAAATTCCGCCGCTAAAACGAATATTCCTCGAATATTCGTTTATTTCCGCCGCTAATTTGGCGGTTGATTTACCGACGGAATATTCTGCCGCTAAATCTTTATCAGCGACGGAAATATTCCGCCGGTGAAAATATATCATTTTTTTATTTATCAGCGTCGGAAATATTCCGACGGTGAAATTAAAATATTTTTTATTTTTCTTTTTGAAGATAGTTACACAGACGGAATATTTTATTAGCGCGGAAAATTCGACGGTGAAATTAAATGTTTTTTTTTTTTATTAAACACCGACGGAATATTTCCGCCGCTGATAATTTAATATTTTTTTATTTATCAGCGACGAAAATATTTCGTTGCTGATAATAAAACGTAATTTTTGTTTATTTTTAGAACTAATTAACAAACTAACAAACTAAAAAACATTAAAATATCATAAATATTTATGATATTTTTTGAAAAAATAAATAAATCATAAATATTTATTAATTTTAATTTTATAATGCCATTATTTTTATTTATATAAAATATGAAAGTTATTTTAAATTACTCTCAAAAAAATAAATATGAGTCAATAAATATTATTTTGAAAAATAAATAAATTGTAAACCCTGAACCTAATACCCTATATAATATACAATATACCACATACCCTACACCATACCACATACTTATATCCTATACCTACTCATAAATTCCTATACCCTATACCCTATACACCTATACCCTACACCCTATACACCACATACCACTATACCTATATACCCTATCAATGAGGACCGCGCCCACATGATGCAAGGGCGAAAAGGTTGTACGGGAGAAGAAGGTCTTGGAAGTGGTTGTGGAGAAGGGTATGCAAAATGGACGTAGAAAATTACATTCTCGGGGAGAAGCCGAGTGAAGCTCCCGACACTCTTACCGGAGACATAGTCTTTGTACTACAACGTAAAGAGCACCCAAAGTTCAAGCGAAAGGGTGATGACATATTTGTAATTTGTTGAGCACGCGTTGACCACTTGCGAGGCATTATGTGTCTTCTCCAGATTATTATCTTGACTCATCTAGATAACGAGGGCGGCTCCTCATGGAGTAACTTCACAATCCCAACTGAGAGAAGTTGTTAGCGTTAAGCCGAGATCAAAATTTGAGGCAATAAATGACGAGATGCCAGATTCAGACCATTCGCGAAGACCAAATTCGTCATCCAGCTCTAAATCGGCTATCTCGGTTCGACTTCCCAGGATTCCCCGACTTTCGAGTGATGCGAGGCGCCACTAGAGGGTGTCTTTGCCTCCTAAGCCTTCATCGCGGATGACGGATATGGAAGCTTGATGAGTGCGAGGAGACAACCACTTCCCACGATAGTCAACATTGAAGCTTACGATGCTTAGATGATGGCGTGCAGCGGTGGTGGGGGCCGGAGAGTGCGGTGTGCAACCGGCGGTAATGATGTGGAATGTCTTTGTTTTTACGGATATCTTAGCAGTTATTACTTATGAGACAATAATCTCCCGAGTGTTGTCTAATAGTTGGTTAGTTCCTAGTTTTGGACTAATCTTGTTTTTGTTTTATTTTGGATAAAAAATTTAAAATTGTATGCAATTTACCAATTTGGGAATAGGGTATAGTGTATAGGGTATAAAGTATAGTATGGTATAGTGTATAAGTATGAATGTATAAGGATATGGTATAGTGTATAGGGTATAGGGTATAGGAGTATAGTGGTATAGATAGGTATAGTGTATAGGTATAGGAGCTATAGGAAGTATAGGGTATAATAGGGTATAGGGTATAGGGTATAGTGTATAGGGTATAGGGTATAAGTATAGAATTATAGGAGAATAGGGTATAGTGTATAGGGTATAGGGTATAGGGTATAGGGTATAGGGTATAGGGGTATAGGGTATAGGGGTATAGGGTATAGGTGTATAGATATAGGGTATAGGGTATAGGGTATAGGGTATAGGGTATAGGGTATAGGGTATAGTGTATAGGGTATAGGGTATAGGGTATAGGGTATAGGGTGGGTATAGGGTGGGTATAGGGTATAGTGTATAGTGTATAGTGTATAGGGTATAGGGTATAGGGTATAGGGTATAGAATTATAGGGTATAGTGTATAGGGTATAGGAGTATAGGGTATAGGGTATAGGGGTATAGGGGTATAGGGTATAGTGTATAGGGTATAGTGTATAGGGTATAGGGTATAGAATAGAATTATAGGGTATAGTGTATAGGTATAGTGTATAGGGTATAGTGGGTATAGGGTATAGTGTATGTGGTATAGGGTATAGGGTATAGGGTATAGTGTATAGGGTATAGGGTATAGGATATAGGGTATAGTGTATAGGGTATAGGGTATAGGGTATAGGGTATAGGGTATAAGGTATTAGGTTTAGGGTTTAGAATTTATTTATTTTTTCATAAATAATATTTATTGACTCATATTTATTTTTTTGAGAGTGATTTAAAATAACTTTCATATTTTATATAAATAAAAATAATGGCATTATAAAATTAAAATTAATTAATATTTATGATTTATTTATTTTTTCAAAAATATCATAAATATTTATGATTTATTTATTTTTATATAAATAAAAATAATGATATTTATTAAATTAAAATTAATTAATATTTATGATTTATTTATTTTTTCAAAAATAATAAATAAAAATAATGATATTTATTAAATTAAAATTTTTCAAAAATATAATGACTCATATTTATTTTTTTGAGAGTAATTTAAAATAACTTTCATATTTTATATAAATAAAAATAATGGCATTATAAAATTAAAATTAATTAATATTTATGATTTATTTATTTTTTCAAAAATATCATAAATATTTATGATTTATTTATTTTTATATAAATAAAAATAATTATATTTATTAACTTAACATTAATAAATATTCATGATTTATTTATTTTTCAAAAATATAATGAAAACAATTATATTTATTAATAATAGCGGCGGAATTTCCGTCGCCGAATTTAAAATCGTGGCGGAAATTTCCGTCGGTGAGAGTGCCATGTCATCGATCCGTGTGAGCGTACGTATAGTTTAGCGTCGGATTCACGACGACGGAATATTCCGCCGCTAAATATTAATTATAGCGTCGGAATTTAATTTCCGCCGCTATAATTAATATTTAAGCGGCGGAATATTCCGTCGCTGGGGAAAATTATAAATACTCATTTTATCCCTCAGATATCAATTACGCCACATTTTCCTCTCTCTCTCTTCCCGCTTTCTCTCTCTTCCCGCTCTCTCGCGACTCAAGAAGAAGAAGAAGAAGAAGCTCTATCGCCGCCCGTCCGTCCACCTCTCCACCGTCTCCGTTCGAGCCGCGCGCCGTCTCCGTCCGTCCACCTCTCCACCTCTCCACCGTCCGTCTCGAGCTCTCACGCCCGTCTCCTTCCGTCCGCCTCTCCACCGTTTTCTCTCTCTTGCTCTAATCAAATCAAGGTAAATGTTTCGATTTCTTTCAAATATGTAGTTCTAATTCGAGGATAGGGTGTTAATTTGTTGTGAATATGAATTTCTTTGGGAATTGAATTTTCGATTTTACGTGACTCGGTTTCTGTTCTGGGAATTGGGTTTAGATGCCAGGTCTCTCTCTCTCCCTACATTCCAACACACACACAAATTGATATTTATAACATGATTTTCGTTATTAAAATTCCATATATATGTTATTTGAGGCTAGGGTTTAAGAGCGTTTATTCCGCTTTGATTGATATGTTTTTTATTTTTAAGTATGAATTTTAAATAGAGGATACAAATTATATTTCTGGTGTCCTTACTCACTTGGTTTGGTAATGTTTCCTTTTGTGACCTACGATTAATGATTTCTGTATAAATTATCTTTTTTTTTTTTTTTTTTTTAATTTGTACTAAATGTGCTAGCCTTTGAAAGTTTGACAGTTCATCTGGATTTTATCTGGACTAGGGTTAAGATCTTTATGAATTTATAAGTTTCTGTTATTGGTGTACACATAATTATTTTTGACATTTTTGAAGCTTATTGGTTGTATTTTTCTTCCCCTTAAATGTTCTTGCTTTGATGTTACTTTGACTAAATGATTCATTTGATTAGCTTTTTGTGTCATGATATGCCCTTGGATTGTTACTTTTTCTATTACTTAGGGTTATAGTAAGTAACATTGCAACAGGGTGAATGTGTAAAATTATAGATTTCTTTCTTTGTGTCCATATGCATTATTTTTATCTTAATTTGTGTTGCTTCTAAACATTTTGGAATTTGCATGCTTTGAATCCCTACTGTTGAATTTGCCTAGCATGACTACCATTCCTTTGAAGGATGCTTACTTCAATTATATTTTCTATGGGAAAGTTAGGAAGTTGTGAGGTTGTAATTTTGCTTGGGAATTTTAACTAGGTTTTTTGTTCAAATTTATAATGATATCGCACACGAAGATAGTTTGACTGAATTTAGGTAATTTGAGCTTTAAAATGAGGTACTTTTGATACATTTTTTCCAATAATATGAATCATATATCATGCCTTAACCCTACTCACTTTAACAAGATTTAACTACCTAAAGGTGGATAATCATGAAATTGATTCATGCTAGTATTCACACATAGTAAACATAAATCATGCAACTATATTATTAATGTCTTTCGAAACATGAAAGAATTAGGAAGAATAATAACAATTTTGATAACCCAACAAATATATTAAACTAATAAAACAAATATATTAAACTAATAAAAGTAAGCACGAATGATCATGAGTTGAGACTTTAATTGATCTCAATTACAAACAAATAAGTAAGAAAACTGTGGATGAAATAGTTTAGGAACATCTAGTTCTAGATCTCATTTTGGGGCGATTGACGGCATCGCGGACGGTGATTATGTCGCCTACGTTTGAGCGCCTGATATCAATCCTGGTACCCTAGATGCACCTTATATGAAACAAATTAGGATACAGTTTCTGTATCCTAGTTTGTTACATATTTAGTAATATTAAGGAAATCTGTAAGCGGCCGGCCTTAGACTTGGTATACGTCAATGGTAAACCAGTTAGACCGATGGCTCAATACGTGCTTACAAAGGAAAAGAAGCTCCTCCTCCTGAAATGGCTCAAGGATTTAAGGCTTCCGGATGGTTACGCGTCTAACATTGGTAACTGTGTCAATGTATAGGAGGGGAAAGTGCAGGGTTTGAAGAGTCACGATTGCCACGTTTTGCCGGATAGGCTACTTCCGATTGCTCTCGGGGGTCTCTTGCCCGACAATATCGGGTGGCGTTAACAGAGTTAAGTGAGTTTTTCCGAGCGTTAACATCGACCACACTTGCGTGTTGATCACATGAAAAAGCTTGAGGGAGAGCATCGTAGTGACTTTGTGCAAACTTGAGAAGATATTTCCTCCTTCATTCTTTGATTCTATGGAGCATTTACCGGTCCACTTGGCATACGAAGCTAGAGTCGGTGGTCCAGTTCAATACAGATGGATGTATCCATTTGAGAGGTAATTGAATTTATTCTATTTCTAAATAATTTGAGCGTTAACAATATACCTTCTTTAACATTATTTATGTTTTAACGTACGAATGACTGTTAGGTATCTAGGCCAATTGAAAAGGAAGATGAGCAATAGGGCCGTGGTCGAGGCCTCAATTTCGCAGGCCGTTATCATAGATGAGATTGTTGCCTTTGTCGGAACATATTTTCCTCCCGATGTGGATACGAGATTGACTAGGGTTGGCCGCAATTACGATGGTGGTTTTCCGTCTAAGGGAAACATCTCTCGTATTTTCATCCCCTGGTCGGTTGCTCGGCAAACGGGTTGGTACGCGTACGTTAAACGCTAAAGAGTTTGCCGCGGTCGAAACGTATGTTCTTCTTAAGCTGACGAGGTTGGGGAATATATCAAGTAAGTCATTGATGTTATGTTTACGCCTCGTCGATTAAATTATGCATGTTTAATTACCTGCATATGAAATGCCTTGTTTAACCCTATTGCGAGAATCGTTTGAAGATTTAGCTCGGGATTTATCTCCGTAACTCATCGCAACTAGGACAGAAAGAGAATTTCCAAAGCGGCTAAGGAAATATGTAAATATTTCGTTTCATTCAAATTTATTCTATACACTTCTTTAAACATTCAATCTTAAAATTGTATTAAATTGGTTACAATATTGTCTTATAGATAGTTGAACATCCGGGTGATGCCAAAGGCTGCGAGGTTAAGACATTTAGCATCATCTCCGTACTTGAACGTTCATTTATACAACGGTTATTTCGTGAATGGCTATGTGTTTCATACCAAAGCTTACGGGGCTCTAAATTGCCGTGGAATAGCGGTGTGAAGCTTATAGGGAATGATTATTATGGCGTCCTGAAAGAAGTAGTCGAGGTGGAGTATTTGGGTAGAAACAAAGGTGTTGTCTTGTTCAATTGTGATTGGCGGGATGCTGTGCGAGGTGTTAAGAAGCACGCCATATTTGACCTCGTCGATGTAAAGGACTCGTCCGTACATAATGGCGACGACGTCTTCATCTTAGCATCTCAAGCACAACAGGTATACATGACTCCCTACCCTCGTCCGCGACTCCGACGGATGGTGGGGTACATTTGGATGACCGAGGCTAGGAGCATGATTGACAACCTACCCTCGTCGACAACTACAGAGTCGTCATTAGAAACACCCTATCAAGAGGATGAAATGCCGGTGCCACCTAACGTTTCATCGCCTAATCATCCATTAGATGATGTCACTCATATTCCTCAAAATGTTGATGAACCCGAGGAGGATATCTTACCGGTGAATTTGCCAACTCCCGCCTCGTTCGGGTCATCTCGCGCACATTGATATTGATGAATCGGAGGAAGAGGAAGAGGAAGAGGAAGAGGAAGAGGAAGAGGAAGAGGAAGAGGAACCGAGTTTGATTCATCGGAGTCTGAAGACGAAGATGAAGAACTCGAGTTTTGTAGTAATTCAGTAGTCCAGTGATGATGATGGGGACGAAGATTAATAATAGTTTAAAGTTTAAAATTGTATTGTGAATGCTTTAGATTATTAGAACTTTAAAGTTTTATATGTATTGTGAATGCTTTAGATTATTAGAACTTTAAAGTTTCATATGTATTGTGAATGCTTTAGATTATTTTTAATATCCGTCGTTTTATATATATTGTGAATGCTTTAGATTATTAGAACTTTAAAGTTTTATATGTATTGTGAATGCTTTATATTATTAATAGTTTAAAGTTTTATATGTATTGTGAATGCTTTAGATTATTAGAACTTTAAAGTTTTAGATGTATTGTGAATATATTGTTTCCTATTGTTAAAGTTGTATATTTTAATATTTTTACTTGTAATACAGATATGAGTTCTAGTAGAAAGGGCAAGGGTAAGAAGACTAAGCCTATTTACACATTGATTCTTGGGACGCAACCGTCCCAATCCGGTAGCGATGATGTCGACCCTTCACGCGGTAGTACTAGCTCCACCTCTGGGGCCGGTACTCGGACTGCGTCGATTACGAGGGAGGATATTTGTCGATATCATCACTTTATGACCGATAAGTAACTCTTCATTAATTTGATATAAGTTGATTCCTTTTTGATTTATATATAATTCATTATTTAAGTTAAAATGTTATTGT
Source organism: Adenophora triphylla var. japonica (assembly GCA_022495995.1). Lineage (NCBI taxonomy): Eukaryota > Viridiplantae > Streptophyta > Magnoliopsida > Asterales > Campanulaceae > Adenophora > Adenophora triphylla. Next base: position 65,023 of record JAFEMH010005773.1, read on the forward strand.
ATAAATATACTTGGCGGGTTTGTAGGTGGATACCCCACCACGGGGACTAAGATCGGGCAATGCTGGCGGTCTCGAAAAATGACCGAGTTTTGGCCCAACTGGAAAAAATTGCCACGAGAGGCAGAAGGACGATGCGTGGGATGAGTTTAAGGTAATGTGTTAATGGTTTCTATTTAAAACTTAAATGTTAGTTTGTTATTAAAATGTTATAATTAATAATGATTATACTCTTTTAGTTTTGTAATGTTATCATTATATGTTGTAGGCTAAATATTATTGGGCGCCAGACATCAGCGATGCGACGGCTAGATATGTTTTCGATGAGCGAGGCTCACAAGCTATTTAAGGATTTTATTTGTAACATATTTATCTATCCTTAATTAGTTTAATTAACAATGATTATACTCTTTTAATTTTATAATGTCATCATTATATGTTTACGAGATATTCATATTTTTTATAGGTACCACGAAGAAAAATTATTATACTACTCGGCTCGCGGCTGGAGAACAGCCCTTGTGTCCTACTTTTATGACCGATGAGGTGTTTCGTCAATTTTGCGAATATTGGGGGTCGGATGCGGCGAAGGCTATATCCGAACAGGCCAAGGCCAATAGAAGCGGGCTCCTCGGGGTCGGCGGCGTTGCATACGGGGACGCTCACGGTCGCCGAGCATCACGACCGCATGGTATGTATGTTAATTTAAATGTAGTAGTGTATGGATGCTTTTAAATAGGTTTATGTACGTATGTTAGCTGGGAGCCATGTTGATGCTATGAAATCCATAGTTTTAGTGTAAATGTAGTGTATGCATGCTTTTAAATCAGTTTAAATGTTGCATTTATACAATTTCAAAGTAATAATCTCGCTTATTTTATTTATAGGAAAGGGAGTATGGTCCGAATATCAGTTTTGTGGATGTTTACGCTAGCACCCATATTCGGAATTCTACGGCGCCCGATCAACCTCCAGTAATGGGTTGACGATCGATCTCTACTTCGCCTTTGTAAGTAAACTACCATTAAATGACTTGATTTTGAATATGTAAATTTATTTATGTACCTTACATTGTGTATATGATTATATGATTATAATTGTTTGTTTTATTTTGACAGCCGCATATCAAGCCGCCGCTGTTCCGAAGGAACGCCTCCGGCGAGCCTGGTCCCCTTCGTGCACGATGTTTGGCACGAGGTCACCTCTCGGGGACATCCGAGGAGAGGAGCCTGAGTGTTAGGGATGGGGGATTACGGGCGGCAATGCCGTCGGCGTCGGCCGCCGTCGGCGAAATGTAGCCCGGCCCACGTTTCATGATCCGAGGGTCGATACTCACGGAGGCTGCGTTGGAGGAGGAGAAACGCGAGCGAGCAAAGCTTGCGGATGCTTTGGCGGTTCGACGCAGATGCGGGAGGAGAACGATCGACGTCATGCGTAGATTCAAAGACAACATGCAGAGACTCAAAGACGGTGGCGCTGATGGCTCATCTCGGCCAGACTCCCGGGGTAATTTCCGGGCGTCCCCGAGGTTGATTGCGGATTTTTAGACATTTTTGTATTAATTTATACTTGTTTGTAAACATTTGAGACATTTGGTACCCGCGGAGCCCTCCCCGCCTCTCCCCCGCTCCACCCTCTCCCCTCTCCCCCTCCCCCCTCCCCCTCTCCCATCCCGAATTGGTACGGTGGTATTTAGTTTTTATTAGGTACGTTGATATTTGAATTTTAGTTTTTATAGTTTTAGTTTTATAAATTGAAATGTTATATCGTGTACAAAAAATTTTGATTTATTGATATTTTAAATTATTTTTTTTAAATTTATTTCAGAATCGGCGACGGAATTTTCCGTCGCTGAAATTAATGCTTTGAAATAAAAATTAATTAAATAAATTAATTTCAACGGAATTTCGCCGCTATAATCATTTAATTTTTATTTAATTTTTGATTTCAACGGCGGAAACTTCCGTCGCCGTAATAAAATTTAAATTAAAATTAAATAATTTCAATGACGGTAATTTCCGCCGGAAATAATTTAATTTTAATTTAAATTTTATTACGGCGACGGAAATTTCCGCGAAATTAATTTAATTAAATTAATTTTTATTACGGCGACGGAAATTTCAGGCCCGAAATGAAAATTAAATTAAATTAAATTAATATAGGCTAACGGAATTTTCCGTCATTTGAAACCATTAATTCACCTAGGCGGAATTAAATTAGTCGGTAAAAGAAAAAAATAGCGGCGGAAATTGACCCGTCTGAAGCACCGCGACGAGCCGTAGCGGCGGACCACCGACGGAATTTTTCCGTCGGTGATTTATTTTAGCGACCGAAATTTAATTTTAGCGGCGGAAATTTCCGTCGCTAAATGACCTTTTTCTGGTAGAATGCATGCTCATGCTCAGTCAACTGAAATCGCGCAACATTTATTTCATGCACTATATGAACCAATATCCATGAATGTATAATCACATAGGGCCACAATATAAACCAAGTAAACCATAGGTATCCATGTCGTACTATTGAACACTTCCCATAAAGGTTTCATAACAAATTACAAGTTTATTAACTTTGGTTCAAGTTTCACAATTGCCTTTCAACCCATTTCAAGTCAATATTTAAAGACCTTTCCAATATCAATTTAGACTATTTAAGGTTCCATGGTATAGTACTAAAGTTGTACTAGAATCATAGTTGAAAAATGTTCAATTATATACTGATTAAACTAGGTTTTCAAAGCTTAGAAGAAGGTTCGCAGGAGCTGCCCGGGGGCGAGCACGACTCGTCCCTCCCTTAAAACCCACTCGGAACGGACGTCTCCCAGCGTCGCGACTTGGCCTGGCAAAGGCACGACTCGTGCCCATTTTACCCCCTCCAGAATCACTCGTCCCCCTTTATGGCACGACTAAACTTTGCAGGTCACGACTCGTGCTCCAGGGCACGAGTCGTGCCTAACCCCAGAAATGTTGCTGATGTAGAACGTCAGCCATCAACCAAAACCAAAACCAATTTTGCACTTTACCAAGTTATACCAAACATACCAAAACCAGGTTATGCACCAATTTCAACCCTTAATCATACTCTATCCATGCCATAGTCCATGAACACAACAATTTCCCCATGTCACTCTAACCCTTCTACCACCTTTGCCATGGCCTTGACCCCTACTTCTTCCTACTCCATTCCCCAAGCCAAGAAAATAAAGTAACCAAGTTTCAAACATAGTTAATAACACATTTCAAGATCATTTAACTTCATATGATCCTCCCTACTTAACTAAAATGGTTCTAGAATTCCCAACAAACATTAAAACACAATTTCATCAATTCCAACCCAATTCCTAAGATCATGACATCTAAATATTCCAATTCACCCAATTCATTTTCTTTCCATTTCAGTCACCCAAATAAATGTTCCAACCTTTACAGACTTCATTTATAACCCATCATAACCTAAGTCTTTCTACAACATCCCCTCTTCATGAAAATAGTTTCAAAAGTACCAAACTCGTTTATAAAACATTAATAACATCCAAAATCAATTTTTATAATAACCTTTTCAATTACCAACTCATCCATTCCCACCCAACATCCTACTTGTCTTCGAACCATCTTTCATCATTTTAAAGGCCAACCAAGTTGTCAAATTTATCAAAAATCATTTATATAGTAATAATAACATCTTATAACGTATATAACAACACTTTACAAACTTAGCCACTAACATCTTAAAATCGCTATTAACACTATTCTTCAACTTGAACCGCCATTCATGTTATCAAAACTAGTTCCACTTTTCCAAAACAATTCCAACTAAATTGCAATTTGTTCCAAAATATCAAGAATCATTTTTATATCACAAAATATCATCTTAAACATTAAATGAACAATTATTTGAAAGAAATCATAATAACTTACCAAAAAATATGCCGAAATAAAAAGATGATTTAATCGGCTTTAAATGTTCTTCTCGCCTTCCTGATCGCTTTGCCGCAATCGGATCAACAAACGGATCAACGGTTGATTTTTAAGAATTTTTGAAAGATATAAAATTAAAAGTATTTTGGAACGGATGAAAGGACTAGAGATTGTTTTCTTTCTTTCTCTCTGTGCTAGGAGGTTCCGGAAGATTTGGGAAGGAAGAGGATATTTATAAACCCAATTTTCAATTTAGCTCTTCAGGATTCAAGTTATTTCAATTAATTCTCTTGAATTTCACTTTTGACACATAAGCCCCTCACTTTTTATAAGCTTTTTTATTTAAATTTTAACAATTAAAATGTCAATTACAAAATTTTTACTTATTCCATTTAGACATTAAATAATTAAAATTAATTTGTTGACATACTTAGAATATTACACAAATTATTAAAATGCTAACACTAACTCATAAAAGTCTCACTTATTATGAAATGTGACAAATAAAATGCTACGCCCCCACTCCACGTGCGTAACACGTGACCACAAAATAGAGTCTAGGTTTCAGGTCGTGACAATATGACCCCCTTGGAGTGAATGTGGCTTCGCCACCGCACATGAGCATTTAATGTAAAAAAAATATTGACAGAATTATTTTTAACAAAAATGAATTTAGTGATCAAATTCACTAAAAAAATGTAGTTGAGTGATTTTTATTGCATTTTCTCACTCTCTATCGACATTCTAAATTAAAGGAGCGACATGTTTAGTGCAACTCCACAGCTCCACTCCAGGCCAGGGATGGCCAAAACCGGTTTCGGTTCCGGTTTCGGTTCGGAATCGCCGGTTTCAGTTTGACAAAAGGGTGAACCTTAACCGGTCCTTATCCAAAACGGTTCCGGTTACCCCGGTTCCGATTTACGTGGCGGTTCATGGCGGTTCCGGGCTTTTCCGGTCCGGTTCCGGTCCGGTTCCGATCAATAATGAATAAAGAAGCTAAAAATTATTGAAAAACAAGGAATTTTCGATCCAGGTTAGGTTCGGTTCGTCCAGGTTCACCATTTATGTGAACCTTAACCGACCCATATCCAAAACGGTTCCGGTTACCCCGGTTCCGGTTTTCGTGGCGGTTCATGGAGGTTCCGGGCTTTTCCGATCCGGTTCCGGTCCGATTTTCCGATTCCGGTTCGGTTCCGATCTGGTTTGGCCATCCCTACTCCAGGCCAGACTTACCTGTCCCCAAATGAAGGCGCGCTCACTAGATTCCTTCCTCCCCGCGTTTACCGCAAGGCTAAGGCTGACGACCGTCAAAACAACCATTTGACCCCCAACTCAACTGGCCAAATCACTTACTACTACGTTAATCAGAACCGTCAATACAGGATAAAGAGACAAAAGAATTTTTGTGGAATTTAAATATTTTGTTTCATTTCAAATTTATTGTGGGGCGCGAAATAAGGCGGGACAATGCAGAACAAGAAGACTTTAAATACTTTAACATGTTTGTCTTAGACTAGCTCAAGCTTAAGTATACAGTATATGTGGTCAAATAATTAGTTAGGCCGGATGAAATTATATAATCGAAATATATTAAGACTGGTCTGACATTGATGAATTTTAAAAGTGAATACAAATTGGGTTGGAGGTTGGTATACATTTCACTTCTCACTTCATGTTTTAAAATTTAGGTACAAGTAGAGCCGTCAATACGGGATAACGGGACGGGACATCACTATGTTATCCCGCAACTAATGCGGGGCGGAACGAATTTTCGCGGTCCTAAAATTTTTCATCCCATCATGTTTCATTTGTATGACGGGACCGTTGACGGCGGCTCTAATTAAAAGGCCTCTTGATTCTCCGAATATTCCCTATTGATTCCTTCCCCAACTCCGTCCCACATTACTTTTTCTTTTTTTTACCCTTTTAAGAGGTCCTACATTACCCTCGTTGGTGGGGTAGTATAATCTTTGATTTATTTTAAAATCTCTTTTTCTCTTCATTTTTAAATACATATTTTAAAAATTATTTTTTTAATTAAAAAATAAATTAGTACAAGTGAAATAAATAGACACAAAAACAATATTTTATTTCATTTTTAAAAAAAAATTAGAACACACACTTATTAAGTGTACTAAATTTTTAGATCTATCTTCTTTTCTTATTTTAGTGTCTTTCCTATTACATTGTCATTTATCGATATAATCTAATGATTAAAATTAAAATATATTAAAATAATACTTGCCCAAATGCTAGAGATGAACAATAAATTTAACCCTTTCAATTTCATGCCCTAATAAACTAAACTTTGATTATATATATATATATATATATATATATATATATATCCCTAGTCCCATTAGTATTAGCATAACATTTGTTTGCGCGGGAATTAAAGGAATATGATATTTTAATAAAATGTTGTGAGTGTAAAAGAATGAGTGGAGAGAGAATGAGTGGAGGGTGTAATAAATTATAATGGTGTTGTGAGTATTAAAATAATGTAGGAGAGAGAATGAGTGGGGTTGGGTGATTATTTTATTAATATAAAGTTTTCTTTTTGAGAGTGTGCGGATATTAGCGGGACGTCCAAAAAGGAAAGTGTGCTAATATTAGCGGGACGGAGGGAGTATATATATATATATATATATATATATATATATATATATATATATATATATATATATATATATATATATATATATATATATATATATATATATGCGTCAGATTTATAAATAATTGTAAATAATTAATACTCCCTCCGTTTCACTTCAAGGGTTCTACTTTTTCTTTTGATCCGTCTCACTTCAAGAGTCTCTTCCATAAATGACATATTTTGAACAATATCTCAGACATTTATATCCTTATAATTTAAATATATTTACAAAAAAAATCATTCATTACCCTTATAATGTTAATATATTTTTTAAAATATCAATCATTAACTACTGTTTCCTACTCCACATTTAACTTTTACATTCTCTCTCCTATAATTTTTTAAACACTTACAAAAAAAAAATCAATCATTAACTAGTATTTCCTACTCCACATTTAACTTTTACATTCTCTCTCCTCTAATTTTCTACCCACTTATAATTCTTTATTCATTTTTTTTTTAAAAGTGTAAAATTCAACCACAACAGAACTCTTGAAATGGGACGAAAAAAGTACAATTCAAGGAAAAGCTAGCTATTTGATGACTTTGTTAAGGTGTAGCATATGGGAATCATAAAAAAGCTCTTAAAACAATCTACCTTTGTAGATGATCTAACTGAACGTACTCTCTCCGTTCCTGAAAGATTGTTATATTTGTCTTTTTGACTTGTTCTAAAAAGTATGTCCCATTTTTAAATTTAGGCATGAATGTTAATGCAAATCTACTAAGGTATAAAAAGGTAAAGCTCTTCCTTAATAATTGCAAAATGTACAACAGGACAATCTTTTAGGGACGGAGAGAGTATTTAATTACATTAAATGTCTACAATATGTCAAAATAATTACTCTCTCTGTCCCGTGATAATTTTTCTAATTTTTTGTTGCTACTTTAAATAAATTGAACATTAATTTTAGATTAAATTAAATATTTTAATAAAAAACAAAAAATTATCATTACTAGTATTAATTATAATGGTGTATCAGTAAATTTTTTTAAATATTCAGTAGGATACTTAAATTAAAGTAAAAATTATTGTTCAACAAAATAACAAAAACAAGGAAGATCAGTACTATCATTTTTCTATCAAATATTTAATCCAAAATAATTGTCATATTTGCTTGAGATAAAACTATTTAAATTTTATCATTTCATGTAACTTATTACATTTATTATTTTTTTATATTACGAGAATAATATGTGAGAGAGACAATTAGTAAAGTAAAATTTTAATGTTTATAAGGATATTTAGGAATTAAAAAAATTAATTACATATCAAAAAATAAGTTTTTGTCTAATAGTTGAGCGACTAGGCTAGAAAAAAGTACTCCGTATAATAATGTAATGATGTATAGAAAAAGAATCTAAAACTAAATTATATTTTGTCAAATTACTATTAAGAATTTTTTTATTCATTTATAATTCATTATTAACGCACGTGTGTAATAATAGATTAACTGTTATAATTATAATAACTTTCTTGATTTAGCTCCTCTTATTTGTAAAAAAAAAATTGATCGTGCGTTTTACTGCATGAGTGTTAGATTAATTATTTTATGAAAAAATAATTATATCTATTCAATTAATAAAAATTCATTAATGTTTTTTTAATGACAAATTAATAGCAATTTTTATGTCTACATAAAATTAATCTATAGTATAAATGAGGGATTGTCCTTGGTACAGTTGTTTGAACAGTTTCAAGTGTTGAAATTTTCATTTTGCTCTCATACATTTGTCCCTTTCCCATTTTGCCCTTAAAAAACAAAAAAAATGTCCTCGAACACAGACTTAATTAAAAAAAATAAAAAAATAATGTATCCTCAAATACGAGCTTATTCTAGTTGTTTCATAAATTGAAAATAAGAAAAAGCTAGAGAGAGAAAGAGAGAGAGAGATATCATCACTACTGTGTGTGTTTTGTACGTGAGAAAATAAAAAGATAAAAGAGAGAAAATTGCGTATAAAAAGGATATAATATTGGAAGACGATCGGATTTGACTCACACTGTTATTTTCCATCTATTCACCATTTTCACCCTCTCTCTCTCTCTCTCTCTAACTTTCTCTCTCTACACCGGAAAACTGTATTGTATGGCCGCCATCTCGCAGAGCCGCCGTGGAATCGCCAGCTTCGGGAAACGATTTGTTAACCAGATCCGCAGTGAAATTGTTCGTGATCCAGCTAGCACTCCGGCGCTATCTCTGATCAGGTATAAGATTGCTCCAACATTTACATCAAATTTTTCACCGACTCGCTGGACCGCCCTCTCATCAAATGAAATTTATGATCACTGCCTTTTGTTTGTTGAAATTCCAAGTCATTAAGCATTTTATGGCTCGCTGTGATATGAATCATCATGGTTAGATATGGAGTATTGTTTTGACACTGTGTTTAATTTTTGTTGAAATTTTAATTGAAGCACTTAGATTTGGGCAGACGGAGAGGATGAGATTATCTAGGTGAGTTTACTGAGATTTTTCCGGTGGAATTTATTTAGTAATTCCGGCGGTGTTCCGGTTTATGGAGACTGTGATCATCACTCATTTTCTCGGGAAACATGGGACATGAAAGTCGGTTCAATTAATTGTGACATTCGCGAATTCAACGCATTTAATTGGATTTTTTTGCCGTCCTTTTTCTTTCCAATCCTTTTCTGATGCGTCTTGATAAGTCCGTGTGATTTAACCAAAAATACAAAATAACTAAAAAGTGAAAAAATAATTCCGTTCACCTTGTTGTGTTAGGTGTGGATAAGGGTCCGAGAGTCACACTTTTTCTTTCCAATCCTTTTCTGATTTAACCAAAAATACAAAATAACTAAAAAGAGGAATCTAGTGAGCGCTATGGTTGGATAAGGGTCTGAGTCACACTTTGTTGTGTTAGGTGTGGTTTTGAACCCACCATGGTTTTGAACCCACCAATACGGATCTAAAAGTTGTAAGGAAGAACTTGTGGGGGTCCAAGAGGATAATGAACCCCACATCTACATGTGACTTGTTTGGAGTTTAGGGTGGTAGAGTTTGTTGGAAGTTAGTATCCTTGAAAGAGAGTTTTCTTAAAGGAAAATACAAGATTTTTTTCCCTATCTGTTCACCTTAGTAATTAGTTGCATACAGTATTTATTATTTGCTCATCTACCTTTAATCTGCCCCGAGGCGAGGGGCTTTGGAAAGGATAACAGATGTTGTGAATCCAAGCTCGCATCGCATCCCTCATGGCTCCTAGTTATTTGCATATACGCTCATTTATGGGACTTAAATTGTATTTAGCTTGTTTCCAACAAGTGCAAAACAATTGGAAGCCAATTGATTGCTTATCACGTCTAGGTTTTGCCAGAAAGTCGCATTAGATCTGTGTTCTCATGCCTTACTATTGTTTCTGATTTTTTATTTTTTTTTTCAGTTCTTCTTCTTAATGGAGTGACTACTTGGGACTATAGTGAAGGCCAAATAATTGTCGCCCTCATTTCTGTGCTTATTCTTTGTACTTTTCTGGTCTACAGCCCTCAATTTTGGATACTGTGGAATCTTCGACTTCGGTGGTTTCAACTGAAGCAATGATCCTCGCGTGTCTTTTTCCATTAAACAAAAAATGGATTGAAGTTGCTACCCACCAGCAATTCCAAAGTTTGAATATAAAAACTTTGTTCTGCTCGGGAACCAATCTAATTAAATTGGTTAGGCTGTCAAGAAATTTCTGATTTGATGGAAATTTGCTGCCTTAACACTTGCTTTTGTTCTATATTGTGTTTGCGTCCTTTTGGATGACCTGTTTCCCCCACCCCACCCACCAAAAATTATTTCATGGGGCCATTCTTAGTCATGCTTGATCTGTGGTTGTCTAGGCGTTCCTTCCTTGCTCCCATCTAACACAGGGGTTAGTCTTTCGTTTGTGTAACTTGCAGGCATTCCCCTTCTACCGTGTTTAGCTTGTCATTCAAAAACAGGTTTTCTCGAGCCAATTTATACTTCCCTTGAAAGAGTCGCGTCGTACTATAGCACATTTTTTAGGATGTAGCTTTACTTGCTTGTATCTTTATGAAATTACACTTTATTTTTTTCTTTATGAGGTTGTTTTTTTTAATCATTAATCACAATTAAATTATTACATGGTTGAATTGGTAAGGTCCTTTTTGCTTGTGAACCAAATCACATGCCAATTTTCTATTTCATTTTTATCACAACCATCCCTAAAGCCAAAAGAGCATCATCCTGTAAAGGAGAAGAATCAAGTAGAAGTCATTTCTTTAGTTAAACCTTGAACATGCGGAAACTTTTTGGTTCTAGTAAAGTTTAATTCGAGTGACTACTTTATTAGTTTTTTTTTTCCTTTTCCCTTTACCACGATCTATATTAAAATATCCCAACGAAGTAGTAGTTGAAGAAGAGTTAGGTATATGAAGATTGGTTGGTGGCACATTCTTTTCTGATGATTACAGCAATTCACATTATAGTGACCCACACGATGGACCGCAGTGACCATAACCTTGGTCCTTCCATTGAATTATCCATATTTTGTGACCCACACGATGCTCTGCAGCAGTGATGGACCTGAGGCACTGTATATTGGTGCAAGTACACCCATTTGAGCAAATAGTTTGACTAGTTCAGTGGGTAAAGTGTGGTTGTGGGTTCGAGACTCATAACAAGCATTATTTTCTTAACAATATACATTCCGAAACTTTATAGCGTAATTTGTGCACCCATTTAATGCATCCGCTACTGGTCTGCAGTGACCATGACCTTGGTCTTTTCATTGATTTCTCTGTATTTAGTTGCATATGCACACTGGAGGAGGTGGACTAGTACAACACCAGATGTTCCATGACAATATTAATTACATATTGATGTCTTTTTCATTTTCTCATTGTTTCAGCATTATTTGAATCTTATTTTGGTACCCAAATATTGAGTTTTTACGAGTTTTATGTGTACAGCAGGAGGGGAGTGCATGTGTCGGTGTACGACAAGAACGTGGATGAGCAAGTCAATCCGACAGTGGTTCCAGACGAACTAATCCAAACTCAATCGGACAAGTACTGGGGTCCACACCCCAAGACTGGTGTTTTCGGGCCAGATAGTGACCAAAACCAGGGGACAGCAGGAGCAGGAGCAGGTGCAGGTAATGAGAGTGGTGGAGGTTCTGCGTTGGAGGAGACGACATTCTTCCGCCCCCTCGAGAACTTGGAGAAGCCACAACCTCATCCTTGACTAGAAGGGAGTGGAAACTAAAAAACGTGGTCGTTTATATGCTAGTAAGAGGAGATTGATGTGGGATGTTTTATATAAAATCTAGTGTGTAGTAGAATAAAATGGCAATGGTACTTGTTGGAAAGGTGTTGTTAATGGGTGAGATCACTGTATTGTCATCTGGTTATGTAAAAATGGACTTGGGGTCTTTACTATATTATAAATGTGGACTATTATGTGCCTATGTGTTTTTTTCATGGATACTTTTATTATGTGAAAATCAGGAGAGATATAGAGGGAAAAAAGTGGGAAAAAAAAAAAAAGAAAAAATAACTGTAAATAAAAAATTGGGAATTTGCCCCATAAGTTTTTTTGGAACAAATTACTTCCCACTAAGTTTCTCATTGTATTAAAATGCCCCATAAGTTTTCATGTTGTATTATGTACTCCCTCCGTCCCACCCGAATTTGGACAAAGTTACTTTACACGGAGATTAAGAAATAACAATAAGATAATAAAAATGTGTGGTAGAAAATGAAGAGATGGAGTTAATAGTGGTTGGTTGAATAAATTGTATGGTGGAGAATGAGTGGAGTTAATGAGTGATGATCCATTTTTTATTATTATAAACTTTCCTTTTTGGGTTGTCCAAATTCGGATGGGACGCCCAAAAAGGAAATTTGTCCAAATTCGGGTGGGACGGAGGGAGTATAATACAACATTTAGTTATGCAGTAGTTTAAAATCATAATACTGCATCCGCACCACCGCCTCCGCCACATTCAGCGCCGCTATCGCCGCATGCCGGATTCCGGTCAATTTTCGCCGGAATCCGGTCAATTTTCACCGGAATCCGGCAATTTGGCCGGAATCCGGTCGCCGGAGGTTGGAATCTGGTCGCCGGTCCATGGGATTCGGACTCCGGTCACCGGCGGCCGCCGGAATGCAGTATTATGACCTTAATTGATGTTGTATTTTCGAAACATAATACAACATCATAATACAACACCATAAAAGAAACTTATTGAGTATAGATTTAAAAAAAAAAAGAAATTTATGGGACAATGACCCTAAAAAATTAACCACCTATCATATCATATTCTTAAGAAGGAAAATAATAAAGTTACAAAAATGTTTTGTAAAATTTGGTTCACAAAATAAAGTGTTAAAATTTTGTTACATGATTTTAATTAGAATATGACGGATTCAAAAATCGATTTAATCAATAAAATATACTCCCTCCGTCCCACTTCACTTGGCACTAATTTCCATTTTGGGACGTCCCACTTCACTTGGCACTGCCCAAAATGGAAAAGAATATTCACTATTCCCTCCACTCATTCTCTCTCCTACTTCACTTTTACACTCACAACATTCTCTCTCCTAACTATTCCTCCCACTCATTCTCTCTCCTATTTAATTCTTTATACTCACAACATTTTCTTACACTTTTTTTCACTCTTATTTTTCCTATCAAGGCCACTTCACTACGCTTGCCAGTGCCAGTGAAGTACGAGAGTATCGCAAATTCAATTTTGAACGGGCTCATCAGCCAAACTGTTCTTTTTTTTTTTTTTCAAACGGATCCGATGAAACCTAAACTTGAAACAGCAGGCCGGGTCAATCCGAGAACTGTAGCCAACCAGATAGGCCAAGCCCCAAGCATCTGGACCCCGCCCGGCTGTTAGGACAACTCCACTCTGCCCAAATGAAACACAAATTCTTATCTATAAATTGAGTGGCAAAACTTGATTAAATGTTAAATTAACGGGTAATAGAGTCTAACATAACATTTAATTAAGGACAAGGCTTTAAAAATCGTTAGCCAGTTAGCCAGACGCTATGCGTCGAAATCGGGTCCAGCGACTAAAGAACTTAGAGCATCCACAATGGGAGATGATGTGTTATATTGGAATTATAAAAAAGCTCTTGCAAGGAGCTCTACCATTGTGGATGCTCTTAGATAAATGATGTGTAGGTAGGACCTAGGCGTGTTCGAAAATTAGACATAATTTATAACATTCTGATAAAATAAAGCTGAAAATGTCACAAGAACACACAAATATTCAAATAAATACTATTCCCTCCGTCGCACTTTAAGGGTTATAGAGTAGGATAGTATTAACGCTTCTTAAAAAATTTTTAAAAATGAATAAAGAATTGCAAGTGGATAGAAGATTAGAGGAGATAGAAGGTAAAAGTTAAATAATTTATGATAAAATCTCTTTTTGATTGATTTTTTTTTTGTAAATATATTAACACTATAAGGGCACAATAAATAATTTTTTTTTAAATATATTTACATTTTAAGGTTATAAATATCTGAAATGAAATACTCCCTCCGTCCCGCTAATATTAGCACACTTTTCTTTTTGGGCGTCCCGCTAATATCCGCACACTCCCAAAAAGAAAACTTTATATTAATAAAATATTCACCCAACCCCATTCATTCTCTCTCCTACATTATTTTAATACTCACAACACCATTATAATTTATTACACCCTTCACTCATTCTCTCTCCACTCATTCTTTTACACTCACAACATTTTATTAAAATATCATATTCCTTAATTTCTGTGCAAACAGTGTTTGTGCTAATACTAATGGGACAGAGGGAGGGAGTAATTTTTAAAATTTGTCATTTATATAGAATTTATGTAAAAAAAGACCAAAAGAAAAAAAGAAAAGAGAAAGTAAGAATCTTTGAAAGAAGTGGTACGGAGGGAGTACCAAATAAGTTTGTGTCTAAATATGTACTCCCTCCGATCCTTTAGAATTCATAGTAATTATTGTCCATGCGTGGATTAAGGAAAAAAATAATGATATAAATATTATGAGTATAAAAGTAAAATAGGAGAAAGAATGAGTGGAGGGAATAATAAATTACAATGGTGTTGTAAGTATTAAAATAATGTAGGAAAAAGAATGAGTGGAGGGAATAGTGATAAAAACTTTCCATTTTAGGAAGCATGTAATTTGTAGTGAAACGCCCAAAAAGGAAAGTGTTTGATTTGTAACGAGACGGAGGGAGAGAGTATGAGCTTTCTTTTTTGTGATGTTAATAACTTGGTAATCAGAAAAATAATAAATAAAAATTTGGAACCATTGGTTGGTTGGGTTGTTGATGAGGCTCCCGGTCGGACGGCGAGACTACTATCCCAAAACCCACCCGCCAAAATCTTTCTTTCAGTTCATCACATTTTACCTAAATCAATCCTCCAAACTTTTCAAATTCTGCAAAGTTTAGAAATCCCACAAAACCCCAAAACTCAAAAGAAATTTTAATGGCGTCCACCGGAGTTTTGCCGTTTTCGCCGCCACAATTCGACCGGAATTCGAAGGTACGCCGGACTATTAAATTTCGTTGTTGTTCATCTTCACATAGAAATCCTACTGTTGTTAGTAATGAACAAATTGATAGGGAATCAACAAAGAAGTTTAATTATAGCAGGGCTTCTCCATCTGTAAGATGGCCTCACCTCAATTTCACACACTCACACAGTGACCCATCAAAGACCCAAGTGCCGTTTGTGCCTCCGTCAATGAACAGTGACAGTGAGAGTGATGGAATTGAGAGTGGGAGTGGGAGTGAGAGTGTGGAGGATTCTTTGGAAATGAATGATGAAACCCTAGAAGTATTAGGTCGGCCTAGCCGGAGTAAATTGAAGAAAATGAATAAATTGGCATTGAAGAGGGCAAATGATTGGCGGGAAAGGGTTCAGTATTTGACTGATAGGATTTTAAGGCTGAAATCGGGGGAGCTTGTGGCTGATGTTTTGGATGATAGGAAGGTTCAGATGACACCTACTGATTTTTGCTATGTGGTGAAATGGGTCGGGAAATCAAACTGGCAAAGGGCTTTGGAGGTTTACGAATGGCTAAATCTTCGAAATTGGTATTCTCCCAATGCACGTATGCTTTCAACAGTTTTGTCCATTCTTGGAAAGGCTAATCAACAAGCATTAGCTGAAGAGATTTTCACAAGAACGGAGGCAGGAATTGGTAATACTGTACAAGTGTATAATGCAATGATGGGAGTTTATGCTAGAAATGGTGATTTTGCTAAGGTCAAAGAATTGCTTGACTTAATGCGTGAGAGAGGATGTGAGCCTGACCTCATTAGTTTCAATACACTGATTAATGCCCGTTTTAGGTCCGGTTCAGTGGAGCCGAACACGGAACTTGAACTGCTGAATGACGTGAGGAAATCAGGTCTTAGACCGGATATAATTACATACAACACTCTTATTAGTGCATGTTCCCGTGAGTCGAATTTGGAGGCGGCAATTAGGGTTTATGATGATATGAAGGCTTACAAATGTGAACCTGATTTATGGACTTATAATGCAATGTTGTCGGTTTATAGCAAATGTGGGATGGCTCACGAGGCCGAAAAGCTCTTTAGGAATTTGGAGTCAAAAGGGTTTTCACCAGATGCAGTGACATATAATTCTTTGCTCTATGCATTTGCAAGAGAAGGAAATGAAAGGAAGGTAAATGAACTTTGGAAGGAAATGGGGGAAAAAGGATACGGAGAGGATGAGATGACTTATAATACCGTAATGCATATGTATGGGAAGAAAGGTAAGCATGAGTTGGCATTGCAGCTTTATAAAGACATGAAATCGTTGGGCCGGGATCCTGATGTTATTACGTATAATGTTTTGATTGATTCTTTGGGGAAGGCAAGTAAGGTTACCGAGGCTGCAAATGTGATGTCGGAGATGCTGAATGCTGGAATAAAACCAACTTTGCAAACATATGGTGCTTTGATGTGTGGGTATGCAAAAGTAGGGATGAGACTGGAGGCCGAAGAGACATTTTATTCCATGGTTCGTTCCGGTATTAAACCAGATACCGTAGCCTACTCGTTGTTGTTAGATATTTATTTGAGGTCCCATGAAATTGAGAAAGCGATGGTGTTTTATAACAAAATGGTTCATTGTGGATTCACTCCA
The DNA here is from genome assembly GCA_022495995.1 of Adenophora triphylla var. japonica. NCBI lineage: Eukaryota > Viridiplantae > Streptophyta > Magnoliopsida > Asterales > Campanulaceae > Adenophora > Adenophora triphylla. The sequence continues at coordinate 81,743 of JAFEMH010005773.1, forward strand.
GACCTTCCCCTTTACGAGGTTTTACTCCGGTCTCTTGGGAGAAAAAACAACGAGGAAGGTGTTCAGAAAGTGGTCGCTGACATGGAGGAAATATGCCACCTGGACCCTCAGTTGATTTCATCGATTCTTGTAAAGGCGGGATGTCATACATATGGGGCTAGAATGATGAAATTAGCCATTATGCAGGGGTCTGATTTGGACCGTGAAAACTTGTTATCTATTTTGAGTTCGTATAGCTCTTGTGGGAGGCAATCTGAAGCACTGGAATTGCTGGACTTTTTGAGAGAGCATGCACCTGGGTCCCATGATATAGTAACTGATGCGCTAATTGTTATTCATTGCAACAGCAACCAATTGGATGCTGCGTTGGATGAATACGGGAAAGGTAAAACGTCCTCATATTTGTTTAGAGGGAGCTTCATTATGTATGAATCTCTTATAAAGTGCTGTAACGAGGCTGTGATGTTTCCGGAGGCTTCTCAGGTACTTTCTGACATGACATTCTTAGGACTGGAACCGTCAGAGGATATCTATAGGAGCATGTCATATGTTTACTGTAAGATGGGGTTTCCAGAGACAGCACATTATTTGGTTGACCTGGCTGAGTCAAAGGGCATTCTTGTCAATGATACTTCAATTTATGTTAGTCTTATTGAGGGTTACGGAAATTCACAGCTCCTGGAAAAGGCAGAGAGTGTGGTGGGAAGTCTTAGACAGAAATGTAATGTTTTAGACAGAAAGATTTGGAATGGTCTTATAAATGCCTACGCCGGAAAGGGTTATTACGAAAAAGCCAGGGCTGCTTTTAACACGATGATGAGAGAGGGTCCGTCCCCTACCATTGATACAATCAACGGTCTGATGCAAGCTCTGATTGTCGATGGGAGATTGAACGAGCTCTATGTTGTAATTCAAGAATTGCAAGATATGGGGTTTAAGATTAGCAAGAGTTCTATCATTTTGATGCTTGAGGCGTTTGCGGAAACTAGGAATATATTTGAGGTGAATAAAATATATAATGGAATGAAGGCTTCTGGGTATTTTCCAACGATGCATCTTTATAGAGTCATGATCAAGTTGTTCTGTAAAGGAAAGCGAGTAAGGGATGTAGAAGCCATGATTAGAGAGATGCAGGAATTAGGGTTCAAGCCTGATCTTTCGATTTGGAATTCTTTGCTGAAGTTATATACCAAAATCGAAGATTATAGAAAGACAGCTCAAGTTTATCAGCAAATTCTAGAATCTGGACTCAAAGCAGATGAGGAAACATATAATACGTTAATAGTAATGTATTGTAGAGATTGTAGACCGGAAGAAGGGTTATTATTATTGAAAGAAATGCGAAGCTTCGGTTTTGATGCTAAGTTGAGTTCCTATAAAAGCCTAGTTGCAGCACTTGGTAAGCTAAAAATGGTGGAACGGGCTGAGGAGCTCTTCGAAAAGCTTATTTCTGAAGGATATAAAGTGGACCGTTCGTTCTATCATTTGATGATGACAACATATAGGAGCTCCGGGAACCCTTCTAAAGCTGAAGAGCTACTTAGCTTAATGAAACAACAAGGAATTGAGCCATCGGTTGCAACAATGCACCATCTTATGATCACTTATAGCAGCTCGGGAAATCCAATGGAAGCTGAAAAAGTGCTTAATAATTTGATATCGACTGGTGAAAGTCTTAGTACTTTGCCATATAGTTCAGTCATAGATGCTTATTTCAAGAACGGAAATTATTATATTGGAGTCGAGAAGTTTCTGGAGATGAAGAGAGAAGGTGTAGAACCGGACCACAGGATATGGACTTGCTTTATTAGGGCTGCAGGTTTTTGCAAGAGCACTAGCGATGCGATGATGCTCTTGAATGCTATTGGAGATGATGGTTTTGATCTTCCAATAAAGTAATTTTGACCTTTGATAATCTCCTCCCCCCTCCCGAGCTCCTTTTACTCAAAGAACTCCGTTTGAAAGTCAAACATATTAAGGATGCTTATAGTCCTTGAGCTTAAAATTGAGGTGATTCAAAATTGGTCAAACTTCATTTTCATCCATTGTACTTTCACCCGACTCACTTTAACCATTGTACTTTTTTATTAACATAAAAATCATTGTATTTGGTAAACCTATCACCCCGATACCAAATCCGTGCCATAATCCGTGAATTTGAGACCGGGAAGATAGGTTTTCCAAAGTACAATGATTTTTATGTTAATAAAAAAGTACAATGGTTAATGGTTAAAGTGAAACTACCATCAAAAAGTGGACAAAAACGAACTTAGGCCTTCAAAATTTTATGGTTAATTTTGTAAGGTAGTTTTCGGAAATCATAAAATTTTCTTGCTCAAATTTTCAAACGGGAATCTTTGAGTGGAACATCCAAGGGAGATAGTATTTTCCATCTATGTTTATGCCATCCTTGTTTTTTCTTGTAAATGGAATTAATTATCTTAGTCTTATTTTACAGGCTTCTGACAAGGAATTCGGATTCACTGGTTTTGGATATGGAGCAGTATCTCGAGATATTGGCTCCAATAGAAGATAATGCAGCCCTCAACTTTGTAAATGCTCTTGAAGATCTGTTGTGGTCATTTGATCTTCGGGCAACAGCTTCATGGGTTTTCCAGCTAGCGATCAAGAAAAACATTTATAATCCTGACGTATTCAGGTAAATATATATTCCCTCCGTTCCATAACACATGTTATAAGCACTAGATTTTCACATTTTTTGTGCACAACTTTTTCCTCTTGTGCAGAGTCGCTGACAAGGACTGGGGAGCTGATTTTAGAAAGCTGTCTGGTGGTGCTGCTCTTGTTGGTCTTACCTTATGGCTTGACCATATGCAGGTTATATATTTTTCACTGAGATTTTCATTTCCTTCCGCACCCCCACCCTTTTCTTCCTAGGTATGATAATTATTAACCCACCTTCGAAAAATGACATGTGATTATCGAGTATCCAAAGGTGTGATGAGTGTTTGTCTAGATCCCTGTTGAGTTGAAGATGAAACAGTAAATTCTTATTGAGTACATTTTGTTTGTTGGCCCGAAAACTGGAAAATAGGGGTAAACTTACCACCTACTCCCTCCGTCCCATATTACCTTACCCAGTTGCTACAGTAGCAAGTCAACAGAGATGAACTTTGACCAAATATTAATATCAATCTATTCATTCTAATGAAATTTTAATAATTGCTATTGATAAATCATTTGGTTATTTTATGGATAACAATTTTTAGATTTTTATTATGATAAGTAAATTGATAT
>JAFEMH010005773.1:90000-149765 GCA_022495995.1 Adenophora triphylla var. japonica
ATGAAGATGACAACATGTGCAAAGCTCTCCTAAGCACACTTCTTGGGCGGCTTTGACTTGGTTGATGGTTTGCTGGCGATAGCATCACCACTTGGGACGGGCTTCGGGACAAAGTTCTTAGATCGCTTCTCGGCTGCGGGAGCTCGGAAGAAGGCAGCCGCGGACTGAATAACTTGGTGCGAGCGAAGAATGAAAGCTCGATGAGCTACTTCACCAAGTTCAAAGAAATGGTGGATAAGATAGAGGAAGACATCACCGATAGGGAGGTCATCAGCGCTTCCGAAACGGTATTTCTTCGACGAGGCATGGACTACGAGCTCACGGTGCGACGGTGACAACTCGACGGGGAGTTGTTCGAAAAGGTGTACAATGTCGCTCTTGCCGAGGAGAGGAAGGAGAAAAAGAATGGTAAAAGCCCGAGGTGGAGGTCGGCCGACGATAAAAAGACTCCAACAAGAATGGGGGAACAATAAAAATGGAAAGAAACGAGAACTAGGGCGACGAGAGAAGGTGCCGAAGCTTTCCTCCTCACGGTGAGTCGAACCGAGATTCGAATCTTTGTCGGCGGCTCCTCCGGTCCCAATGAATCCGAGCAACAAGTTTAGGCGGGACAATGGCCAATGCTGCGACTACCACAAAGACACTGGTCATCTCACGAGAGGATTGCTTGGGATTAAAGCGTATCATCCGAGAGAATGGTCGACCGGGGAGACTCGAAGCTTATGTGAAGAGACCTCGAGTCGGGAGGTGAGCGGTCGACGGAGTGGACAACCGGGACCTAGGCGGCCTAGGCGGGCACAGGGGTCATCACGAACAAGCAAGCAACACGGCCGTCAAGCACAAGATATTCCCGGCTCAAATAAGGCCCCACATGTGCCTCGAGGAGAGAAGTAAGAGATGAAGCAATCGGCTTCTACCCCCGTGAATTGGCAACCAATATGGCGGCTAGGGAGCAAGTTCTCGTCATCCCGGAGTCTCATTGATGGATGTACGACGAGCGAGACTCTTAGTCGACACGGGGGCTGCAAGGATATTTTGTTTTACAAAACTTTCAAGGAAATGGGCCTCAATGATGAGCAGTGGAGAGATATGATGGCGAGGTTGGAGGGCTTCACCAACCACCGAGTTGATGCTAAAGGCCGAGATAGTGCTCGGCGTCGACCTAGGCCGGCACCCCCTCGGGATTGTCTCGAAGGTACAATTTATCGTAATTGATGTAAATAGTGACTATCTTGCCGCCATACTTGGAATTCCTGGACGGGTCGCACTTGGAATGGTAGCATCAATTCCTCACCGGCGAGTAAAGTTCCCACACTGCTGGAGTGGGTTGCGTCTGAGCACGGCTCGTGCTTATCTGGATCATGTTACGAGAGAAAGAAAGAAAAGGGAGCTGGAGATTGAGGCTGGCGATGGTTACTTGAAGCTGTCTCGATCGAGTCACCAAAACTACCGTGTCAGCAATCACCGACGTGGTAGAGTCGACCTATCGCTCAAATGACGAGGTCATGCTTGAGTCGACACGTCACTCCTAACACCCGAGGTCGATTCGAGATGTAGTTATGGTCGTCAAGTCGTCATAGGTGACCTATGTCTCCGGATAGACAATAACTCGGGGGCCCCTGCAACAAGGTTGCGAGACAAACTTGATGATATGATAGGCGAGGAGGCTCCACACTTGGGGGCGAGGAAAGACAAAAGGTCGAAATCATAGTGGAAACTTCTGCCGGTTCGAGAGATGGACTGAGTTAGAAGGCGTAGATGAGTAGAGTCAATCATCACCAACTCTTCCTACCCCGACCAAAAATTCAAATTGGAAAGCGGTTATCGGTTGAGGAGCGAGCGAAATCATCAAGCTACTCAAAGAAAGCGATGATGTCTTCGCATGGAGAGTAGAGGGCGTGAGGGGAATCAAGGAGGAGGTCGGCTGTTCATCGACTCGAAGTCGGCCCGAGCCATTAAGCCTAGGCCCCGAAATTGAGAAGCTTTGCTCGCGACAAGGAAGAAGCTATAAAAGGCTGAGAAGGTACAAAAACTTTTGAGTGCGGGTATAATCAAAGAGGCCGTTCATACAACCTGACTTTGGGCGCAACGTGGTCATGGTGAAGAAATCGAAACGGCAAATGGCGGATGTGTGTCGACTTCACCACTTTGAACCTTGCATGCCCGAAAGACAGTTATCCCCTTCCAAGGATCGACAAGCTGGTGGATTCTATTCTTTGGGCACTCCACCCTCGGTTTCCTCGACGCTTACTCGGGATACCACCGAGATTAAGATGCACGAGGATGATATAGTCAAGACGGCATTTCAAGCGGTGGAGGCATCTCTTGCTACAATATGATGCCTTTCGGATTGAAGAATGCGGGAGCCACCTATCGGCGTATGGTGAACAAAGTCTTTGCCTCACAAATTGGTCGAAATATGGAGGCTTACGTTGACGACATGGCCATTAAAACCAGGCCGGGAGTCACGTAGTCGACCTAAAGGAGACATTCGCCAATTTACGAGCAAACGACATGAAGCTCAATCCTAGCAAATGTGTATTCGGAGTTGCGGTGGCAAGTTCTTGGGATTTATGGTATCTCGAGAGGGGCATAGAGGCTAATCCAGGAGAAGATCGAGGCTCTAGTCGACATGAAGGCTCCGCACTATCAAGAGATGCGGCGACTTAATGGAAGGAGTAGCGGCTCTTGGCGTTTCATATCAGAAGTCGGCAGAGAGGTCTCTCCCTTTCTTCAAGGCATTAAGAGGGGACGAAAAGCTTTGAATGGACGGCCAGAATGTCATTCGTCGTTCCAACAATTGAAAAGATTATCGGCTACTCCACCTCTCTTGAGTAGCTTGGCAAGCTGGTGAGACATTGTTTGTTTATCTATCTGCGGGAGAACAAGTACGTATTCTTGTCTTGATTAGAGAGGATGAAGGGCTTCAAAGCCGATGTACTACAGTCATTAAAGCTTTGTCGGATGTGGAAAGCAGGTACTACAACGCAGAAAGGTAGCTTATGCTCTAGTCGTGGCTTCAAGAAAGTTACGAGCTTATTTTACAGCTCATCCAATCGTGGTGTTTACCAATGCTCCTTTAAGAAAGATATTGCACAAGCACAGAGTTCGGAGTCGACTCCTCAATTGGTCAATTGCCCTCACCGAATTTGACATTGAATATCGACCTCGAAAGGCGTTGAAAGCTCAAGCTCTGGCCGACTTCTTGGTCGAGCTTACGTTCACCAAGGAGGATGACGAGCAACGAGCTCCCAAAAGAAAAAGGGCAAAGGGAGAGAGCCGAGTCACAAGTCGCTATTAACCTACCCGACGATTGTTGGAAGGTATATTCGGATGGGTCGGCAACAAAAATGTCGGTGGGCTGGAATTGTCTTGAGTCGAGCCGAGTGCAGGGCTGTTTACGAGGAATCACTAAGATTCAAATTTGGACGCTTCCAACAACCAAGGCGAATACGAAGCCTTGATTGCGGCTATTGAGTACGCCAAGTGTTTGGAGCGACTAAGATCATGGCTTCTTGTGACTCACAATTGATAGTCGACAGGGTCGAGCGAGTACGAAGTGCTTAGTTCTACTCTCATCAAATCTGCGACCTGGTGAAAGAGCGATAAAGGACTTAGAATTGCAGGAGATTGAAAGGATTGGAAGAGAAGATAACCGTGGCCGACCTCCTCTCGAAACGCTACTTCGGATGAGCCGCTGGCGAGCCCGTCTCCTTCCTCGAAAATCCGGCTTATGAGAGGGTAAAAATTCGGTGCATAGATGATCCCTCAAGAAATTGGACTCGGGAAAAGTGTTGGATCGAGGAAATGAAGGCATACTTAGAAAGTGGCGAGCTACCGGATGATGAGAAGAAGGCTCGAGCTGTCAAAAGAAAGCTCAGAGGTATGTCATTCAAGGAGGCGACACATTCGGAAGATCCTATACTCGGCCATTACTAAAGTGCATCCACCCTCAAGAGGTCGCCCTATTGATACATGAAGTACACGGTGGGATGTCTGTGGTGGACACCGAGGGCGGGACTCTTGCGACAAGTTAATCACTTTGGGATACTACGGCCACATATGAGGCGGCACTCACAACTTTGTTCGGCAATGTGATCAATGCCAAAGGTTTGCCAACTTACCTCACATGCCTACAACCGCAGCGAGACTCCGGTAATTGCGGCTGGCCATTCGACATGTGGGGTGTCGACTTGATTGGACCCTTCCCTCACTTGGAAATTGCAAGTATGTGATCGTTGCTATAGATTACTTCACTAAATGGGTTGAGGCTAAACCATTAGCTCGCATCACGGAGGAGAATGCTATAAACTTCATTCATGATTTCATTTGGTGCCGATTTGGTTTTCAGAGCCATAGTATCGACAACGGACTACGGTTCTCAAGAGCCTTCGAAGCGAGAGATGAATCGGGTAGGAATCAAGCATTGGCAATCTTACGTCGCATATCCTCAAGGAAATGGGCAAGGCGAGGCGGCAAATAAGCTTGTTCTATCTTCGCTCAAGACGGGACTCGTAGGTCGACGTAACAATTGGTTGGACGAACTCCCCATTGCTCTTTGGGCAGTTCGTACAACCACTCGGGGGCCTACGGGGGAAACCCCTTTCGCTCTCACATATGGGTCAGCGGCCATGGCACCTGCTGAGCTCAGATTCCCTCTTGCCCGAGTGACTTTCTTCAATCGGGAGCAAAATGATACCAACGAGTTGATCGACCTGGATCTAATCGACGAGAAGCGAGAAAGCGACCTACCTCGAATGGTCGACTACAAACGAGAGAACTAAGAGTTACCACGACAAGAAGGTCGAGGCAAGGTCGTTCCGGGTTGGAGATTACGTGTTGAGAAAGATTGAAGCGACGGGTAGAAGGACCCGGCGAGAACAAGCTATCTCCTGGCTGGGAAGGTCCACTATGTAGTCACTCGAGTCGTCGGAAGGAACTTACATGATAGCCCGCCGGAGGTGACGAGTTGAAACATCCTTGGCATGCTACTCACACGATCAAATATTACTTCTAGCTTTCGGTTTTCAAGTTCAAGTTTGTGTTAGTTCCGGTTTCAAGATGATGTAAGCATGTTTCCCGATTCAATAAAAAGTGCGGTTTATTCGATCAAATATAGTGTTACACCAATCCCAACGAGCTCGACTCTTAGTCGGCCTCGTCCTAATAAGCTCGATTCTTAATCGGCTTTGTTCATTTAACAAGTCCGACTCTTAGTCGACTTCGTTCTAACAAACTCGACTCTTAGTCAGTTTGATCTAATAAGCTCGATTCTTAATCAGCTTTGCTTATTTAACAAGTCCGACTCTTAGTCGACTTCGTTCTAACAAGCTCGACCCTTATTCAGCTTCGTTTTAACAAGCTCGATTCTCAATCAGCTTTGTTTATTTAACAAGTCCGACTCTTGGTCGACTTCGTTCTAACAACTCGACTCTTAGTCAGTCTGTTTCAATTAGCTCGACCCTTAGGTCGGCTTGACAATGTGGCGGGTTTTACTCATAGTCAATCTTGTTCAAACAATGAAGTTGACACATTTATCCTATCTACATCTAGCTCGACACTCGCATCAAAGGCATACAACATGCAATAAAAGAAGTCAGCTAAGATAGAAATAAGTCTCCCAAAGTGGGCCAAGACTTAGACAAATAAATATTACAAAGTATCATGCCTCCCAAAAATAGGGCCAAGGCATACAAGTATTAAAAACAAAAAAGCAAAAATGTTTGGAGCTTGTTCGATTACAATAAACCATTAAAATCAAAGTCTATTCAGAAGAAACGCCTTCCATTGGACCGGCGGCGGACGTTGGGTCGACCTCAGTCTGATCACCCACAGTAGATGGCTCACCAATAACATTTTCAGTCTGATAAACCACCTTCCGTGAGTCACTGATTGTAAACTTTGGGGTCTCCTCGTCAAAAGCCGAATCCTCATAGTCATCGAGCTCAGCCAAAATGGTGTTAAAATTAACCTTTTCAACAGCTGGGGGGTCCCAAGGTGATGCCTCTGCAGCTTCATCATCTTTCTTTATAAGTTCCAAGTCATTTTCATTGTATGGCACCAAAGGGTGACCTTGGCGAGCTGCTGTGTTATAAGGATCTTCAGAAGCCCATTGAGCTAGCTGTTCGATCGATATATTGACAGAGGGATCTACTATTATACGTCGAGCCATATGAGCCCGACCTACATGGAAGAACCCCCTAGCTTCTTCAGTAATATGGTCGTGCAGATCATCACTATCTTTATATGCCTTGACAGCATCCTCCTTTGCAGCCCTCACAGCAGCAGCTAGGTCCTCCCCCCATTGAGTTCGAGCGGCATCCAACTCTTCTTGTTTCTTGGCCAAAGTGGCGGCACCTCCTCCAACTGTTGAGTCGCCGATGCCGGATCGGCGGCTAGCCTATTCTTTTCCTCCTTGAGGCGGCGAGTTCCTTGGTAGCTTCTCCAAACTTGCCCCAGGCTTCTTCTTTGGCCTTTATTTCGTTGTCTTTAACAAGCTTCAAAGCTTCATATGAGCTGTCTAAGTCTGAGTGCTCTTCCTTCAAGTTTTTGAGCTCCTCCTTCAACGTAGCATTGGCTTCTTTCAGTTTCCCCACCTCGGCATTCTCCTCCTCCGGCTTCTTGACTCCACATTTTTCTTTGCCAACATGGACTTGGCTAGCTTCTCCTGCTCCTCGGCCGCCTTCCAATAAGTAGTAGCCGGGTCAATCATGGCAAGAGGCGAAAAGAAGAGTGGGAGGAAGAGGTTAGATCGGCAGAAACAAAGGAGACATGAAACAAGCGAGCAAAATAAAATTAACGGCACAAGAAATTGCCAAAGAATTACCTCGGAGGAAGCTGGCAGGCCACCCTAGCTCTGCGAGGCTTACGGAGTTAGAGGTTTTTAGTGAACTCCATAATCAAATCCTGGTCGGCACCCCTTCGACCACGGCACATCCATACTCCGGCTCAGGATACTCCTGGCTAAGCGGTTGATCACTGGTTAAAGGAGCCACAGCACTTAGCTCGTCAACACGAGGCTGGATCGGCTCGGCATAAGAAACACGGACGGGGAAGGAGTGGGGACTCCTAACTTCATTCTCCGTCGGCTCGTTAGCATCGACCTGATCAACTGTCGAGCTCACCTTGGTTTTCCCAATCTTGATTTTCTTGCTTAGAGGGGCCGTATCATCATCATCCACCTCATCATCCAACTCGATCACAGGCGACTTTGCCTTGGGAATTCTTTTGGTTTTGGATTTGGTTTTGGGTTGATCACGAGCTCTGGTCTTTCTAGCCTCCTTAGGCGCTCAACAATTTGGTCGGATACATTGGTTTCTTCAGCGTCAACCTCTTCCATTTCCTGGGCGACGTCTACAACTTGGTTCCCCTCCAGTTCCTCGGGGTTCTCCTCCATTGGTATAGAGTTAACGGGGTCCACATCTATCGTCTGCAAAGTATCATGACGGAGAGCACCCTCTCTCTCCCTATGTTCTCTGGCATTAGCTGCTCCACAGCTCCGCTTGCTCTTCCTAATGTCAATGGTTCGGCCCATACTCGCTTCTTGCTCAGGAGTTAAGACTACACAAAAATTGAAATGATCAAGGGTTAGGTCGACACATAAAATTTCTGCATACGAGTAAAAAGTTCTATGTACGAATTAAATATGTGTGGACTGATTATTCTACATACGAGCAAAAAAAAAAAAAAGTTCTATGTACGAATCAAAGTCATAAATAAACAGTTAAGCAAAGGTAAGAGGGATCAAGTTACAAGGAATGGTCGAGTTCTTACCCCCAAAGTGTTCTACCCGCTCCTTCTGATAGTTGGCGGTCTTCTTACAATGGTGGCACTCTTTCTCAAATCTGAATCGAGCTCCCTCATGGGTGACCCAATCTGGATATCTCGACATCTAACTACGGCACCATGGGCACTACCTCTCCTTCACCAACCATCAATCCCGGCTCGGATGAAGTTATTTTTGTTGGTTCCTAGAGCATCCCAAGCGATAGCCCCTTTTTGGTAAACTCCATCAACTTCTTACGTAAATCATTATGCCGATGAGGGGCCCGGTAGTTGTTCTCATCTACCCCGGTTGTATCGGCCGGCAAGGGAAACTCCCATCCTCTTCTACTCTCCACCACCACCACGCAAGAGTTCCATCCACTAGCCTTGCCAGGAAGATTGGCAAATAATTTGGGAGACTTTGGCTTGGAAGGGGTACTTATGCCATTATCCTTATCAAACTTAATGCTAAAGAACTCCTTAAACACCCTCATGCACGGCTCATATCCTAAGAACCTACAAACCATAATAAAGCAAACCAATACCCTACGGGTGTTGGCCCTAGGCTGAAGTGGCAAGGCATCGGTGCACTCCAAGAACTCGTTTATGAAGGGGTCAAGAGGTAATCTCAAGCCAGCTTCAAATTGGCCGTAGTAGAAAGCTACCTTGGTGGTCTCCTCCTCGTAGGTGTCCCCAAATTTGTTAAAGAAGTCCCCCCTACTATACAGAGCCACACTAAACTCCTTCCTATCAACGTCACAAAAATCATATATCATGCTTAAGCGAGATGGATAATTCTGCTTCCCTCTAGCTGGCCTTGGAGGAACGTAGCCTTTTTCATTCTGCCTCGGCACTACGGTGTTATCAAAGGCATCAACAATGCGCGGGCTTGATGAGGTCGAGGCATGAGCTCCACCTTGTGTCTCCATATACGTACAAGAAGAAGGGAAACAGGGGAATCGGTTCTACATGAAGTCTCGGGAGACCTAATCGATAAGCTAAGGGCGACCTAGATTCCCCGGAAATCCAATTCTATTCCTAAGGAAAGAAGGTTTGTCGGGACCATGAATATAAAATGTAGCAATATGATCGAGAAGCTCGTGAAAAAGATGGAAGGACTCAATTCTTGGGTCATTCGTTCCTAAAGTACCTAAGTTCTCTCCCACAGGCAAAGCCAACTCAGTAAAATGCAAACCCCATCGGGTTAAAATTGAAGTACATTCCTCCATGGTCATCTCCCTCCACTCTCCGTTTAAATGTTTATAAACCCTACGGTTGAGTTTACAGTACCCATACCAAGCTCCGGGTTCTGTACTAAAGGTCCTAGCCATGGCGGAATCAAAGGAATAGCAGAAATTAAAGCCCTAATTTTAAAGAATGAGGAGAATACCTTTAGCAGTGAAGGAAAAACGGAACAATGAAGAGTGAAACACCGAGTTATAGCAGAAGTCAATTTCCTTTATCACCGCCGGAATCACGTACAGAGTTCAGGGATGGCGAAAGTTGTAAATGGAGAAGGATTCTCGAATTTATATCTTCTTGAATTGGAAAGGGCAAAGGGAAATTCAAAATTAATTTTCCTAATTAATTACGGAAACTGTTTCCTAGGCGGACTCTCAAACGTCAAAATTGTAATCATTATGGCAAAAACGGCGCTCCTTCATCTTTGACCGTCCATCGCCGACGTCCAGGATCGAGCCACGTCATCTTGGGTCGACTAAACCTCAGAACGAGTAGAGACCTTCGAGTAACAACAATTGCCATCAAAAATTTCCTTAACTTCCTAGTCGACAAAGTCAACTCGAAAGTTGGGGGCCACTGAACATACCAAAAGTGCCGAGTTGGGCCAAGCAAGTAAAGCCCAATTACATCCAGCTTTGACTATCACATTCTAAATAGGGCTGGCCCAGTCAGAGCAAGGCCCAAAGCCCATCTCAGCGACAATCGACTAAGCCCATGGTCCGACCTACAGGTCCCGACCCAACTTAGTCCGACCTCATGATCCATGCTACAATTCGGGTACGAACCATGCTCTGCAGACAGTCAGGTCGACCATTCCACGAGTGGCGACCTCGACCTAAATTAACAAGTGACGACTTGATACTCGCAGGCATATTCGGTTGAACTATTCTCGTAACCACATCCCTACAAATCAGGGACAGTTACTAACACGTTCACATGACTGAATAACCGCTGCTATAATCTCGGAGGACATGTCTCCTCACCAAAAATACATTACTCTTGCCTATAAATACTTCGTCACTACCAACGGTGCAAAGGTAACTGCCATTTTGTTATCAGAATTCATTATTCTATACATTTTGAGCTATATACAACTGTGATCTTACTCTCACGCCCGAGCGTCTTCGCCGGAGACACATCCGGCTAGTCGTGGGTTCTGTTTTCAGGTCAAGGAGCCAGTGATCGGTCTGCCACGTGGAGGAAGATTGATAAGCACAATTCCTGCAGCATCAATTATTATTATTATTATTATTATTATTATTATTATTATTATTATTATTATTATTATTATTATTAAAATATTATTCATCCACTTTTTTTACACCATTTTTCGAAAAACAACTTCCTTAAGAAAAATCCGGAAAACGTTTTCCTTAGAAACGGCGGAAAATGTTTTCCGAACAACATCTTCTCCATTTTCCGGAAAACTACCAAACACCGGAAAATGGGGAAAACGTTTTCCGGAAAACAAACATGTTTCGGGGAAAATGGGGAAAACGTTTTCCGAAAAATTATCAAACACCGGAAAATGGGGAAAACGTTTTCCTCTCATTTTCCTGGAAACAAACGGGGCCTAAATGAGGGAAGGGGTGCTACAGTACTATGAATAGTACCAAATGACGAATTTTCCATTTTGCCCTCATACATTTGTCCCTTTTCCATTTTGCCCTTTAAAAAAAATAAAAAACCAAACCGTCTCCTTGAACACGGGCATGTACTATGTACTAGTCCCTTATATATAATAGGTGTATGTGAATCTATCGTTCGGGCATAAGTTTCAATACGGTGTCAATATCAGTAAAATATTAAAATATTGTGAATACTTAAATTGAGTGGTAGAAAATAGAGTTGGTCTTATAAAAAATGCATTTTTTTATAAGCTTTAAAAAAAATCATTTTTATACTGGCACTTTTCACACTGACATTTTTTATACTAATACTGACACTTTTTTATCCTACATTGGCGCTCTTTATACGACACTTAATATACATGCACTGACACTTTGTTACACTAACACTGACACTTTGTTACACTAACACTGACACTTTTTTACACTGGCACTTAATATACATACACTGACACTCTTTACACTGCACTTTGTTACACTAACACTGATATTTTTTTACACTAGCACTTTGTTACACTAATATTGATACTTTGTTACACTAATACTGACACTAGCGGGAAAAACAAAACACGTTTTTTCTGAACTTAAAAAAAATGCATTTTTTTTTTAAGATTTTGACTTAGAAAATATTAAGTGAGTTATTTACTATGAGTACAATCTTTTCATTTCGGGCTTGTCTAATTTCAAATAAGGCATCTAAATATAAAATTTGTCTAATTTAAAGTATGGCAATATAAAGTTGGGCTCAAACTGTAAAATGGGACTTAGCCCATAATCCATTAAACCCTATTCGGCCCAATAAGAGATTCAAAACCCTACACCCAATTATCTCTCTTATATAAAAAACGTTGAAGCTGCCCTAACTTTAGAGGCTGCTATTCGCATTCACCGGAGTTCATCTGCTCGGCCACTCCTCAAAGGTAACCTCCAAAATTCTTCGATCTATTTCTCAATTCCTCTCACATCTGATTCGCATATTAATTTCATAATCTTTGCTGTTTATTTTGTAATTATGTCGTTGATTAATCATAGAAAACGGCGCAGGACAGCTTTAATTTCCGTAATATCCCTAGGGTTTGTAGTGTTTTTAATATGGGTTCGAATGATTTGAGCTATGTATATTATGATCTAAGTTTCTGGGGTTTGCTCGGATTTACATCGTTTTTATTTGATTGTCATTTCGTTTTGTAAGATTTGAAGTTGGTAAATAATGATTGATTGAATAGAAATATATGAAGAACAGCTTTGTTTGCTTTAAGAATTTACGAAATGCGTTGTACATTTGTTCATCCCGTTTTTATGATTTTACTCTTTCTAATTGAGATTTCATGAGCCATTCTTTCTCTTGCTTCGTTGTGTTAATTGCCGTAGTATTCTTTGGATAGGCTGAAATCTCGTTAGATATACCTTAGTATTTAACTTGGCTGATGGCATAAAGGGTTTACTTGTTCTATGATTCTCCCCCTGGCCCAAAAATTATACGAGTAGTCTTTTTTAGACCTACAGCATTTCAAGATTGTTGCTTTATTTGTTTGTATCTCCCTTTTAAAAGTGTAATTACTTTCTAAGTATAGAAGTATTTTTAATGTAAAATGATGGAAGGGTATGGCCTATGATGTGAATTTGATTGTATGGTAACTGATTAAAATGGCATAACTTACGTTATCAAGTAGGTTAATTACTTTGATTATTTGACTCTAATTCACCTTGTGGTGTTTATAGGTAAGAGATGGTGAAGCATAACAATGTTATCCCCAATGGTCACTTCAAGAAACACTGGCAGGAGCGTGTTCGCACCTGGTTCAACCAACCTGCCCGTAAAACCAGGAGAAGAACTGGTTTGCATCTATCTCATATGCTTTGTTTCCTCCAACTTCTATAATATATTCTCTCATTGAACTTTATATTTTGTGTATGCTTGTATATTACATGATGATTTTTCTTTACTGTAGCTTTGAACTGACATTTTTATTGTGTGTTTCCTTCAATATATTATCAGCTAGGCAAAAGAAGGCTGTGAAGATCTTTCCCAGGCCTACCGCTGGACCACTTCGTCCCATTGTCCATGGTCAGACATTGAAGTACAACATGAAAGTGAGGGCTGGACGAGGATTCTCCCTTGAAGAGCTTAAGGTGAGTTTCATAAATTATGCCCAACTAATTATGTTACTTTTCACTTGATTTTCTTGGGTGCTTTGTATCTGAGTAGGTGAAAGATAACTATATATTTGATCGGGAGTATTTAGGACTACGGACACATGAATATCTTTGTGTGTGTGTTGATTATGGCTGACCTAGTGTTCTATGTATATTTCTAACAATCACTTGCTTACAATTTTTTCATTTTGTTTTTGATGATGGAAGTTGCCTCTCCATGGGAGCCTTTTACATTTTATCTTAAAAGTGTTTTCCATGCTTACATGTACTCATGTATGATTAAGAGGCAAAAATTTTATGCAGGAAAGTTGAGTCGCTTTGCTCTATTATGGGTACAGCAAATTATACACTGCTAAATTCTTTTACGGCTGCTTAAATTCATATAAACTTCTTGCAGATCTATGATCTAGAAGTCAGATTTTTCTCTTGCAGTTAGTTTTACTTTTCAAAAACTTTTATTGTGTGTTTAGTTTTAATATCCAGACATTATGGTAACTTATAAATACCTTTTTTCTCTCTTAGGCACGTGGGGATTCCAATGATGGCATGAAATCTTTGAGAACTGATTGTCTAAATCTGAAGACAAATACTAGCATAATTTCTGAGGACCCCTTTCAGAATAGTACCTTTTTTTTGAAATAGCCAGAAGTTTAAGCACCGAGAAGCTTGTTATAAAATCTACTACATTAAATTTTTATGAACCTTGGAATGCTTGTATTTTTGTAAAGTGTGGTCACCGGAAGGGTGCAGAACTGAGATGATGAATATGCACTGGGCTCTGAGCAATTGAATATTGCGTTAATTGATGCACAATGCAGCCTAGAAAGCTATATCTGATCTTTCTCTTCCGTTCTCATTTTCCTACAACTATTAATTCTCAGGTATGAAAATTAATTGTTTGGGAATACTTTGTGGATCAGGAGAATAAACCTTAAAAAACAAAAACATTGTTTCTCTGCCTTGGAATGTGACTTTGACAGTTGCCCCCCTATTTGTTAATATAATCTTGGAGGAGGGCTAAACCAATCAAGCATTATTTCAATCTCGTTGCTTAGCTGTCTTTAGTAATTACTGCTGTTTATTTCTGCTGCAATGTACGTTCTACTTCATGTGTAATCCTTTTTCTTACATTTGTTTTTTTGTTGTATTTTATAAAAACCAGGCAGCAGGCATCCCAAAGAAGCTTGCGCCAACCATTGGTATTTCTGTTGACCACCGCAGGAGAAACCACTCTCTTGAGGGTCTCCAGACCAATGTTC
Source organism: Adenophora triphylla var. japonica (assembly GCA_022495995.1). NCBI lineage: Eukaryota > Viridiplantae > Streptophyta > Magnoliopsida > Asterales > Campanulaceae > Adenophora > Adenophora triphylla. Next base: position 104,051 of record JAFEMH010005773.1, read on the forward strand.
AGAGGTTGAAGACATACAAGGCCAAATTAGTTGTCTTCCCAAGGCGTGCTCGCAAGTCCAAGGTAACATTCATCTCCCTTTACATTTCACTTGTTCCTTCCGTCCCATAATGATAGTCCCTTTCCACTATTCAAATATTTTAACAAACTTTTTTATTTCCATCATTTACCTTGAGGAGGGGTTTTCTTGTTACTCCCTCTTCTTCCTTGGTTGGCAATTTCGGAAGTTCATTGATTTTAACCTAGCAATTATGGAAATGAGAAATGCCCAATGGGAACATCTGTTTGGGACGGGAGGGAGTATATTTTTTAATCCATATTTTCTTTCCAAGACTAATTATACTTTCCCTATTTAGGCTGGTGATTCTACCCCTGAGGAATTGGCTACAGCAACTCAAGTCCAAGGTGCTTACTTACCAATAGTTCGTGAGAAGCCAGCAACTGAGCTTGTTAAGATTACCGATGAAATGAAGTCATTCAACGCCTATGCCAAGCTCCGTATCGAGAGGACAAATGAACGCCACCTTGGTAAAAGATTGAAGAGGGCTGCAGAGGCTGAGAAGGAAGAGAAGAAGTAGGGTTTAGTAGCAGCTGCCCATGTTTGAAATTCCTGGTGGTTTTTATTTACTGTTTTGGGTCTGTCTTGAATATTACCAGACTTTGACCTTAGTTACTAGCTACTCAGACCTTTTTCTTTTCTATGGTTATATTTTTGATGAGAACAATTTTCTTGGGCATCACTCTGATTTCTTAGTTTCTATATACTTTCATCCGTCCCGCTTAAAATAGAATTTTGGTCAATAATTTTATATAAAAAAAATTTAATCCTCATAAAATTTAAAATGGTTATTGTCCTTGTAACTACTTTCTATATTTCATACATCCTTCGTCTCGGAGGAATAGTTAGGAGAGAGAATGTTGTGAATGTAAAAGTAAAGTAGAAGAGAATGAGTGGGTGGAATACGTCCTGGAGGAATAGTTAGGAGAGAGAATGTTGTGAATGTAAAAGTAAAGTAGGAGAGAATGAGTGGGTGGAATAGTAATAAAAAAATTTCTTTTTGGGATTGTGTCTTTTTAAATGGGACACCCAAAAAAGGAAATTTGTGTCTTTTTGGTCGAGACAGAGGGAGTATAAATTTGGTCCATTGTAGGGGGCAGTAAATCGTGGACTGGGGTACTGAGTTTATACTGCATTTTTATTGGATTGAAGTGAATGAGGTTATTATCGATTCAATAATTTTCGTTTTTGATTTCGATTCATGCTTAATTATTTTTTTCGGTTTTTTAATTGCATAGTTGAAAGTCTTTATAGTCAAGCTGTCAATTCAGGAATACGGGAAGGAACGAGTCGAAACTTTGAAATCTCCTAATTTTAACGTCCCGTATTATTCGTGATACAGAAAATATTCGTCCCGTCCGATCTCACTCGGGACACTTGACAATACGAGATAAGAATACGCTAGTATTATAAAAATAAAATCTAACTGATATCATGATATGATGTCAAAACATTAAATTGAAAATATAAGATTAATTTTTTGCAATTTATAAAAACTTGTTAAATTCTTAAAATAGCTTAATCAACACAAAAATTCAATGGATAGTTGAAAAAAAAAACTAAAAATTAAGTGTTAAAATACTTTTGAGGTTAAAAAAAATCAAAATTATAATTAAAAATTATAAGAATGTAGGACGTCCCGACCCATCCCATCCCATCCCGTCCCGACTTGTCCCGCGTACTATCTTATCCCGTCTCATTTGTATATTTACTAGTACTCAAAAGCCCGTGCCAATGGCACGGGTCAAGTCAAAAAGGTAAGCAGTGGAAAAATGATAAGTAGAGTATAATTCAATCATGTTTTAGTACTCCATTCATTCCAAAATGAACTACCATTTTTCAGAAAATTTCATCTCAACATTTCTTTTCCATAAAGCAACAACTCTATCCCAAAAATAATGACTAACAATAACCACGTCAAAATCAAATAAGAGGCGGCTTAAACATAAAATGCTACTCCCTTATGAACATCAGAATTTCAAGCATAAATAACCTAAGCAAAGGCAAACGCATGCTGATTCTATGAACAGAGGAAACTCATCAAGTAGCCCAATCTTTATTCACATATTATTCCAAACAAAGACCATAGTTTTCTTCTCCTCTTTTATTCACACTTTTACATACTAATTAAAAAAAAAAACTAATTCAGTTAGGATTCAAGATAATTGCTATTAACGAAAAGTAACTACCAAAAACAATAAGAAATAATTCAAAAGTATAAACAACAAATAGAAAAGAAAAGAGAAAACTTACCATTTACACAAAATCAAAAAGTCAATGGAAGCAAATTTGGACCTAAAACAGGGCGGAGAAGACCGACAATTTTGTGGACCCAAAGTTGAGGATCACATAGACCTAGTTTGGTCACTGGTCAGGTCAGTTGGAAGGGCTCCCCAACAGATGTGTCTACTGAATACGAAACTGTGCTACACAGGTTTTAAGATGGACGACATTGTTGATTTCTTCCCCAAAACTATGTCTTGATCCACTTTCCTGGAATTTCCACATCTTGATAGATGCCAATAGAAATATTGTTCAATCGTCCCTGCATGAAACATAGAGGTGAAAAAAATCAGAACTACAAAACTAAATGTAGTATACAAATGCATACTATAAGAACAGACCCAATGAAAATTGGCAGCATTTGTAAATATATGCTGAAAATAATTTGGGGAAACACACACATTAACACTTTTATCTTTTAAAGCATTTGCAATTTATATAGTGTTCCAACTTTCAAAGGTATACTGATCGAGGCTTGACTACCTCAATGACTCCATCAAACCGCACTCTACTCGTTTTATCTTATGAAGCATTTACAATTCATATAATGTTTCAAGTTTCAAAAGTTCAGAATTAGTACATAAAATGTACAGATACATACCTTGTGAGGACCCCGACCCGAAATCTACACGTGTCCCGAGTTGGAGCATCCTCAAACTAATCCAAATATACTAAACTTTGAAAACTTTGATATAACTTTCAAACATAACTAGATTAACATAACCATTTCAAAACAACTCCACTACTCTCCACACCGGAGGAAGAGTGGACTAACTTTGAAAATGCTAAATTGTTTTTGTTACAAAAGATTGTGGTTCCAACGTAGAAATTTAAGTTTATAATTACAAACTTCCATAGAGAAATTATAACAAAATATACTTTCTACGCCAACCTAACGTACCCCGACAATACCCAAATGCTCACTGCCAAACTCCTTTCCGCCCTTACTTGGTCGGTCCGCCTGTCTCGGGATCTAAAAACATTAAAGGAAGAAGGGTGAGAATAAATCTCAGCAAGCTATTATGAATGCAGCAATATGCCAAATAAAATGCAACACATAACAAGTTGCACATAACACATTGGAAAAGCTGTAAACACCTTCCATTACCTTGGTTTACCTTTTCCCGTCAAAACAATAGTCGTACAACATTGGGTATAATAATACTCCAATCTTAAGTGAGCTGCTTAAGCAATACTCACATCTTATAAGACCCGTTTTTCAGGGAACCAAATAAGATAGTAGCAACTCTGTAAGGCTTTTGGCTCACTACGGATGCTATACCCCGACACCGCGGCCACAGTGAGGGGACGGTGTGAATATAACATAAGTCGATCACATTAGGTCACACTTCCATAATTGATCGTATTATGTTATACCCCCAACATCAGCTGATTAACAAATTATCAAACACATAATAGTTACTTGAAACATAATCCACAAAAAGGGATAACAATATAGAAACATGGTAAAATATACTCATGTCCAACCAATATCATAGTGCCACATTTATTCAACACACTATGCATAATATAAACAATGTATAAGAACTCAAGTAAGGCAAGGAAGTATCATCAATCCATCCTACAAGGTCATTATACAATAATACAAGGCCCCTATGAAGGTTCAAGCTCAATTTACCAAGTGGGAGTCACAATTTATAAGTGACCAAACAAGATTGCTAAACTAATTCTGTTTCAGATTTAAAGTGAAGTTCTGGGGTCTTGGGCGACCGCCCATACCACTTGGGCGACCGCCCAAGTGGGTTTCCAAAGGTATACTAGTTTCTGCCCTCTTGGGCGACCGCACACACCTCTTGGGCGACCGCCCAAGAGGTTTTCCAAGGTAAGCAAGTTTCTGGCAGCATGGGCGGCCGCTCATGCCCCCTTGGGCGACCGCCCAAGTGCCCTTCCAGCAAATTCCCAGATTTCAACTCTTCTTTACCTATTTTTCTTTTCCTTTTAACCTTGCTTATTTCCATGAACACCAAAAGATACCCTAGCTTAGCCAAGTTCAACATAAAACAAGTAAACCCAACATAATGTAACCTTAGATTATTTATCACTACAAATTCCACCCATTTCATACCCTCTAGATTATCTTCCATGAACATTAATTTCAACCTATTCCATTTACCAATCATCCCACTCATATAAGGTTCCCAAAGCATGAAACAAACTTCATAAGAACAAGAATATCATTTAAGAGGTATGAACATTTAGGAGAAAGGAAATCATAACAACTCACTTTAGGATTTTTGGATGAAAAGATGATCTCCTTAGCTTGATTGATTCCCCTAGTTGTCCCAACCTCAAAAGTACTTTTGGATTTGAAAATGGATGAGAAATGGGCTTGCTATGTGCCTTGAAAGATGAGGCTTTCAATGGAGGTTTTCCATGGAATTGGTAAGAAGAAAATGGAAGTAAGAAGAATGATGGAGAGGTGAAAGAAGTATGGAAGGTATGGGTTGTTTTGACTAATTGGGACAAGGAGGATGAGTGAATTAGGGGGAGGCATGGCCCCCCATGCCACCAATACTCAAGGCTTTCACCAAAATACAAATTGGTCCCCTAATATTCCAAAGCATTTAAATTAAACCCTCCTACTCAAGTATTTATTCCACATACTTTAATCCTCCTTCCACATTTTATTCATTTCCTATTATTATATTTTTCTCAATGCTTTATTTTATTTCTCTAGAAATCCTAAGGGTTCTAAATTATCTTCCAACCATTTCATCTTGACATAAGAATGTAAAGACATAAAATAGACACATAAGTTAACATTAATATTAAAAGCATATAATATTATACTAAAATTGTGCCTATGGTTAGGATCGTTACATACCTCATACCCAAGGGACTACGATCGTATCAAGCATTGTCAGAGATCAGGATTATGTTATTAACACTTCTGCAACCGAAAAAATTAATAAGAATCCCATAATTGAGCTACTGTTATACCACAAAAACGTAGAACCCTCGAATATAGCTACCTCCCTCCACAATTGATCATGACAAACAAACAATGCATGTCTATATTCATTCTAAGGGAAATAAATATAAAAGGCATTGCTATATGGCTCGTAATCGTTCAATATGCGGAAGTTATAGGCTTTCAAGAAAGGCAATTCAAATTATGCATACCGTAATATGAGCCCCAAAGTAAAAACAACATTCCCCATTTCCATAGCTGATATATACAACCTATACAAACACATTTGTGAAGATATGGTTAGGCCCACTGCGCGCACACACACAAATAATATAAATATATAGAGAGAGAGGAGAGATTGTGGGTATACTAAACTTGAAATTAAATTAAAAACCCCTCCCCCTCTCCCGACACACGTACAAAACCCTCTGCACACGTAGAAGTTAACTTTGAATAATGGAAGGAATTGGACGGAAGGGTGTAGTAGAAGATGATGACGCCAACGCCAAGACAGAGTCGATGGCGACGTCGAATGTGACAAAAAATATCACCTAAAACAATATTAGTACTTCCACCTTCCCAAACCGATTGTTCATTTTTTAATCTAATTCCCAAAATTAATGTTCAATTTTCCTCCAAGGAATATTCTTTAAAAAGTTGACTTTTAGTAAATTTTAGTAGAGAATATGCATAAATATCCTTTGTATAGATTTGCAAGTATAGATAACGAATTATCAAAAACAAAATGCGTAATTATCATTTAGGGGCCAAGTGTTTTAAAAAACAAAGTCTTTTATTTTAGGACAATTTTCTTGAAAATGGTCATTTGACTGGGACGAAGGGAATATTACATTTTCTTAAAGAGGTTATATTAAATAAAAGATAATCAACATGTTTTGGTTATCATCAGAGTGTTTTAGAGCTTTGTATTCACTTCAGTAACTCTTGAAACTTCATTTTTTCATCAACATGGTTGAGCATATATAAAATGTTCAATTTTTTCCATGTAAATATCTAAGAAACTAAGAAAATTCAAACATATTTCAGCAAATAATCATGCAAACAAATTCACTATATGCGAGATTTCTATTCTTTAAACAATCTTGGTCCACTATGAACAATAATTGATGTGTATTGCAATAGCTAAATGATGACGTGCAATATCGGTTAGCCATAGACCCCGTCCCTCATTACGGGCTTGTACACATGCTTCTAGAGCTACTCGATTAACTACCGCACCTGTTGAATATAATCTAAAATGTATGTGCATCATTACCCTTCGAAACTATATTTTGGAATCTGCCATTAACTACTTATAGGGGCTGGAGCTCATGTTAAAAGCAAATATAATGCAAAAACTCTTGCTCAACTAAATTCCCATGCCAAACATCATCTTCAACCTGCTTCCCCACCCACTGGTTGAACTAAGTACCATGTCCCCATCCCAGACTTCTTCCTCCTCCTTCCATTCAACAGTTAACATCAGCTCAATGTGGAAAAACAATAATTCAGTTTTCAAGAAAAGATGTTCATAGCTAAAAAAATATTTTTTCAAAAATAACACTGTAACCAACAAAAAAAATTTAATTATATTATTTTAATAAACTACTGACAGAAAGAAAATTCTATGTAATTCAAATGATTAAATAGAATTAGAGATGTAATACAAAGACTCACGGAATAAACTTCCTCCAACGACATCAGGAATGTGCAGTTTATGCCATGATGGATTAGAAAATTCTTGGAAGCTTTTTGTTGTGTGCCCCTTTGCTGAAGATAGTTGGCAGCAGGTTGGTCTATGGGAGCTGAGCAGGTTGTTCTTCAGGTGTCTCTCAATGCTCCAAGGTGATCAATGTGTACAGTTAGCCATGGTGTTGAGTGGTATATATATGGCGGGAACACAATAGCCGGATTTGGAGACAAACTTCCGAACCTGCAATTGTCTTGTTGTTCGTTCTGCAATGCAAATGTTTTGGGAGTGGTCTTGAAGCTCGCAACTTGGTGCCTTCTGCTACTGATGTGTCGAAGCCGGCTAATTTACTGCTTGTGAGGCATGGCAATGGCATCCACCTTCAATTAAAATGATAAAATGTGAAAATTATAATACTAAATCACTGTATAAAGGCATGTTCATTGGTCATTTGAAAGACATGTTCATTTCTTTAATAGGTTAATAATCCAATCCAATCCAATCCAATTCAACTAATGAGATTCAAAGTCCAATTCAAAACAAATGGGCCTGTTAATGGCTTCAAAAAATACATAAGAACCAGAGTTATCCGTGAAGAAAATCAACCATGGCGGCAACAAACAAATTGGGGCAAACAGAGAAACCCTAACCAATTGAAGGATTTGATGGTTTTGAGAGAAAAATACAGAGTACCAATCCGTGCGTGTGAGGACCCCGACCCGGAACCTACACGTGTCCCAAGCTGGAGCGTCCTCAAACTAGCCCAAATATCATAAACTTTTAAAAATCTTTATTTAAACTTTCAAAATAAATATAAGTATTATAACCATTTTCAAAATAAGTCTACACCTTTTCACTATGGGGAAATAGTTGACTAACTTAGAAAATACGAAACTGTTTAATTACAAAAAGGCATCGGTTATAACAATAAATGACGATTTAACAATACAATTTCCGTAAATGATTTATACCAACGTACACTTTCTAAACCAATCTACTCAAACCCGAGAATCCCAAAATATAACCTCCAAACTCCTCACCGCCCTTACTTGGCCGGTCCACCTGTCTCGGAATCTAAAACAGTAAAGGGAGAGGGGTGAGAATAAATCTCAGCAAGCTATCATGAATGCAGCAATATGCCATATAAGATGCAACACATAACAAGTTGCACATAACACGTTGGAAAAGCTGTAAACACCTTACATTACCTTGGTTTACCTTTTCCCGTCTCGAGCGATAGTCGTACAACATTGGGTATAATAATACTCCAATCTTACAGTGAGCTGCTTAAGCAATACTCACGTCTTATAAGACCCGTTTTTCAGGGAACCAAATAAGACAGTAGCAACTCTGTAAGGCTTTTGGCTCACTACAGATGCTATACCCCAAACTGTGGCCACAGAAGGGGACGGTCACAGGTATAACATAATCCGATCACATTAGGTCACACTTCCATAATTGTTCGTATTATGTTATACCCCCAAATGTCAGCTGACTCACACATAATCAAGCACATAATAGATACTTGAATAAATCCACAAAGGGGATAAACAACATAGCAACATGGTAAAATATACTCATGCTCAACCAACATCATAGTGCAACATTTCTTTAACACACTATGCATAAATAAGCAATATAATCACATGGTAAAATATACTCATGTTCAACCAATAATCAGAGTGCAGCATTTATGTAATATACTAAGCATAATACAATTCAATGAATATGTATTCCAGTAATATCATGATATCATCAACCCATCTGACTTAGTCATTATACAACAATATGTGATCTCTATAAGGATCCAAGGAAACTCTACCAAGTTGGAGTCTCATTTAATAACTGTCAATTGATTCTAAGTCGGAGATAGAGTGCTTCCGTATTTTCATTTAAACCCAATTAAGGTGCCATTAAGTGGTACAAATGTTCTAAGTATAATCTAGGTAAAAAGGATTAATTCATCTCCAAACTTGATTATGTTCCCTTCATTTATAACGTTTAGGAGTCGTGCCACTAGGTTGTTGGTAAAATAAGCAAGAAGGAGACTAAGGAGGTTCTGGTGTCATGGGCGACCGCTCATACCTCTTGGGCGACCGCCCAAGAGGCTTTACAAAGCACACTATCCTCTGGACACATGGGCGGCCGCTCACGCCCCCTTGGGCGACCGCCCAAGTGCCGGATCTAAGAATTCCCAGGTTTCCCAAATTTCATATCTTTCACCAAGCTTTATTTCCTTTTCACTTATTCTAACCCAATATTCAAGAATACAAGGAGGATCTCTAATTTCACCATTTTTTCATCCTACCTCATTTAAACCCCAAAATAATATAAATTCAAATCACCCACCACAAGATTTTCCACCCATTTCATTTACACATTCCAAGTTAATCCCTTTAGTCTACTCATTTCATTTTCTTACACTTTTTAACACTTTCATGAATAACAACATTTTTCTAGGACATTAACCACTTTCTCAACCCAAGAAGATTTCACAAGCATCATATAACCATTATACCAAATAACAACCTTAAATAATTCATGAACATTTAAAGGAAAGGAAAAGTCATAATAATTCCCATACTAAACCATGTAACCAAAAATGATTAAATCTTATATCTTTTCCCCTTTTGAATCACTACCCATTTCAAGTTTCATTCTCTAAATCTAACTCCCTCCATTTCTTCCATTCTTTAACACTTCCAAGAACAACAATATTCTCTTATTAACTTAACCGATTTCTTCAATTCAAGAAAGTTCCCAAAGCCTCCAATAAACATTATAACAACAATAATAACAATAGTATCTCATGAACATTTAGAGAAGAGAAGGGTCATAATAACTTACTTAAAATAGGAGATGGATTTAGGACTTTCTTAGCTTGATGAACTCTTCTTGGTCTCCCGATTCCAAAAGTACCCTTGGATCTAAAAACGGTGGAGGATTGCCCCTTGGCTTCAAAGCTTGGAAGAAGGAGCTTTAATGGAGTTCCATGGATCTTCTTAGGGAAGGAAGAAGAAGAAGAAGATGAAGGAGAAAATGATGGGGAGGATGGAGTATCTAATTGGTAGGAATTAGGGGGAGGGGGCCGGATGGAGGGAGTGTTATGGGGGAAAGGGTTTGACAAATTTAGGGACAAGGAAGAGGGAAATAAGGGGAGGGTATGGTCCCCCCCATCCCTTCTTTTATTTAAAAAGAATCTTTTTTCAAATCATACTTCTCCCACACAAGGAAGTATACTATCCATATTTTTCTTATTTTGTCCATTTCTATTATTATACTACTCCCAAGAATATTATTTTATTTCCCAATCATCTCATTTTAATATTAAGAAATCAAAGATATAAATTAAACACATAATATTAAAAAAATATTAAAAGCACATATTATGATACTAAAATAGGTGCCTAGGTTTAGGGTCGTTACAATCACTCATCCTTAAAGAAAATTCGTCCGAATTTTAAACTTGATTACCTTAATGATCCCTAACAAAGGGTACTTTCCCAAACCTTTCAATTTACCACTTTCAACTAGTTTCCTTAAGTCATGATTCTTATGTACATTATCAACACCCTAGCATTTAATCCGGAATTGAACCCTAATAACTCTCAACGGTTTCCCCACATAATTCAAATTTGCCTAAACATCCTTAATTGCGTAATTCCACACGTACGAAGGATCACAAGTAAATTTCCTCATACCAATCTTTTCTAAAACTTCAAATGAACTAACAAACTTTGGCGCCAATTTACCTTAGGCCTTGCTTCTCTAAACTCATCCCAACAAATTAGAGATCGATATTTTCTTCCCAACTATGCCTCATACGGTTTTATCTCAATGTTAGAATGACAACTACTATTATACGCACTCAACCCTTGATAACCATACGTACTATTGACTATTAACATCCATTGTTCATGCCCGTAGCATCTCATCAACAACAAGTAATTGTTCCTCAACTTTTTACAAGGTTAACTTAATAGCATTCCTACATCCCAAAAGGACCTTCCCGAACGATGTCTATCCAATCCGTTTAACACTTTGGGGTTTATAAAATCAAACTATCCCCTAACATATGTGAGGACTTTAATAATAACATCTCATCAAGCTATATATATATAACGAGTAGAAAATACAATTCAACTTTCTATAACAGAACAACATACCCTTCTTTACTTTCAATGTGACTCAATCACAAAATTTATAGTGATAATACTCTCAAGTTTAACCTAGAACTCTAAATATTTTAATAAATCTTTTAACGTCAACATTCTATTATCACCATTCAATGTTCCAATTATGTTCAGGACTAGTGACAATTCAATATTCAAATTGAAGGGTTGGCCGCCCACAACGGAGCCGATCCAACTCCAAAACAAATCCGAGTCTATTGTGACCGACACAATAATAACCCCACATTTATCAAATCATTTCTCGGACCAAAACTTGAACACAATTAATCATTATAGGGAAACTAGGTTGCTTTTCTACTTGCTTCTGTACGAACTATAACTTTAAAGTAACATGTCTTTCGAAAATTTACAACACCTTTCAGAATTTCAAATGATAATATAAAAAGAGATCCAAAGAGACCCGAGTGGTTTACTTATTTAAAACCGGCCCATACCAGTTTTAATTAACTAAACCACTCAGAGATTTCAAAGGATTGATAAGCTAACAAAATAACTCGAGTGATTTAATTATCTATAACCGTCCCATACCAGTGGTAGATAGTCAAATTACTCGCAGATTTTTATTTACATGAAAACGGTTTACTGACCTTATTAAATCAACTATCCCCGAAGGCACAATTGCTCATACCGAAGTTCAATATACAATCCAAAGTTTTAAAGTACATTTAAAACAATTCTAACATAATATCTTTACTTTAGTTAAATTCTTTATGAGAAAACACAATCTCGTAATACTTATTACTATCTCCGATAAATAACACTAAAACATTCATTAAGATTATAAACTTGGCAAAGCATCCTCAATTCAATAATTCTTCAAGTTGAATATTCAACGCCTTTACTTAATTTGAGTCATCTATTCCCTACCTTTGATACTGGTATTGTACTTAGCAACAACATATTGTAAACATCTAGTTCCCAATCAAATACCATAATTTCTAAATAAGAAAATATAATTGGAACTCTCATAGATCAATCATTCCCAAATTTCAATTAAACATTACGGTATAATCTAACTTAACTCTCAATAACCATCAACAAACTCAAAAATCCGTATAACGTCAATATCTTTCAAGCATCACACTAATCCTTCATATGATTCACGTAACCAAGTCGACCTATAGTATATAATTATCCTAAAGTATCCTGTCTTCCAATAAGATTCATCCTCATTTTCTCAACTAATGATAATCAATTCTCAAAACGAACCATATACATATATTACCAATTTAAAGTTGATCCTTTAAGTCATCAATAACTGTATCTATTATACTTCTTCGCATTTACCCTATTTACCTCTCCATAACTAATACACAATCCACAAATCAAAACGGTCATACTATATATAAATGTTGTCTTAAGTATATCCTTAAAGCAAAATTTCACTGTAATTGTAACACTCCGAAAAATTCAACTAATAACCATTGAGTATCCTACTAGTTTCTAAGATCAGTTATACAAATCGTCAACAAGTGCTAACGAATACTTATTCTTCACAGTTACCTATTTAAGATCTCTATAACCTCATAATTAACCACCAAGTATCATCTTTTCTAAATATAGTAACAATTTACCCTTATGGAGATTCACTAAGCTCCTTATCCTCTTTTTCAAATAATTTCCCAAAATGAATCATCAATTCAGTCATCCCAATTAGTGTCCTCTATCTAAGAACCCGAATACTAAAATAGTACCTTATATCAACTCAAGCCTTCAATATCCCGGTATGATACCTGATGAAAACTCATTTTGGAACTCACTTGAAAAACATCACTTAGTCGACTTATAGGGTGATATCACTTACAAGAATATTAGTTTTCCTATTCCAATTGGTAGCAAGAATTCAATCAATCTCTCCTTAAAGAATAAACTTATAGCACATAAGGCAAAGATATATTAATTCCATAAGATCTCTTACTCGCGATATTTTATAACTCCTATAATCCCACTTAGACTATCACTTTCAATACTAGTCTCATATATCTAGTCTCCCCACGAGACACCAATGTATAAATACTCAAGCAAGTTACACAACCATAACCACTCTTAATTAGGCCATATACCTAACCTCAACTAAGAGTTCACATAACCTTCACATCCCTTAGGTCCTACTTCGACATTTACGCATATATGATATAATATCAATTAATAATTTATCCGCCCCAACTACCCACGGCGACAACTCAATCACAGATAAGGAGACTCGCTTCTTGCGATAGTCCTCCTCAACACAACAACTACTCAAATAATTCATGTTAATATAACGATGATTCACGGATTGGTAACTCGACCAAATCCACCGGTAATATATGCCCACTTAATCACAACTACCAGGATAATTAAGGGTGATTCGAGGTACGACCCCATCGGAGTAGAACCTCCAGCACATAAGGTAACTCTTAGACCAATTATGCAAATGAAGATGAATGCAATGCCACATGAGAACTAATGTACGAGGATTTATAGAAGTATGAACCCTAATTCCTGAGACAGGTAAAATACCTCAAATGATGGTGGGGAAATCTATCTTTCCATAACTCACCTTTCCTTGATTCCTTGGTTGATCAATATCATTTTCTGCCTTTGAACAAATTCCTGCATTAAACTCTCGACGTAAGTTATCGCACACTCTCACTCAGCTAGACTCTACCCGAGAACTCTAACCGAGCTCTGATACCAACTGTGAGGACCCCGACCCGGAACCTACACGTGTCCCAAGCTGGAGCGTCCTCAAACTAGCCCAAATATCATAAACTTTTAAAAATCTTTATTTAAACTTTCAAAATAAATATAAGTATTATAACCATTTTCAAAATAAGTCTACACCTTTTCACTATGGGGAAATAGTTGACTAACTTAGAAAATACGAAACTGTTTAATTACAAAAAGGCATCGGTTATAACAATAAATGACGATTTAACAATACAATTTCCGTAAATGATTTATACCAACGTACACTTTCTAAACCAATCTACTCAAACCCGAGAATCCCAAAATATAACCTCCAAACTCCTCACCGCCCTTACTTGGCCGGTCCACCTGTCTCGGAATCTAAAACAGTAAAGGGAGAGGGGTGAGAATAAATCTCAGCAAGCTATCATGAATGCAGCAATATGCCATATAAGATGCAACACATAACAAGTTGCACATAACACGTTGGAAAAGCTGTAAACACCTTACATTACCTTGGTTTACCTTTTCCCGTCTGAACAGTAGTCGTACAACATTGGGTATAATAATACTCCAATCTTACAGTGAGCTGCTTAAGCAATACTCACGTCTTATAAGACCCGTTTTTCAGGGAACCAAATAAGACGAGCAACTCTGTAAGGCTTTTGGCTCACTACAGATGCTATACCCCAAACCGTGGCCACGTAAGGGGACGGTCGCATGTATAACATAATCCGATCACATTAGGTCACACTTCCATAATTGTTCGTATTATGTTATACCCCAAATGTCACCGACTCACACATAATCAAGCACATAATAGATACTTGAATAAATCCACAAAGGGGATAAACAACATAGCAACATGGTAAAATATACTCATGCTCAACCAACATCATAGTGCAACATTTCTTTAACACACTATGCATAAATAAGCAATATAATCACATGGTAAAATATACTCATGTTCAACCAATAATCAGAGTGCAGCATTTATGTAATATACTAACCATAATACAATTCAATGAATATGTATTCCAAGAATATCATGATATCATCAACCCATCTCGACTTAGTCATTATACAACAATATGTGATCTCTATAAGGATCCAAGGAAACTCTACCAAGTTGGAGTCTCATTTAATAACCGTCAATTGATTCTAAGTCGGAGATAGAGTGCTTCCGTATTTTCATTTAAACCCAATTAAGGTGCCATTAAGTGGTACAAATGTTCTAAGTATAATCTAGGTAAAAAGGATTAATTCATCTCCAAACTTGATTATGTTCCCTTCATTTATAACGTTTAGGAGTCGTGCCACTAGGTTGTTGGTAAAATAAGCAAGAAGGAGACTAAGGAGGTTCTGGTGTCATGGGCGACCGCTCATACCTCTTGGGCGACCGCCCAAGAGGCTTTACAAAGCACACTATCCTCTGGACACATGGGCGGCCGCTCACGCCCCCGGGCGACCGCCCAAGTGCCGGATCTAAGAATTCCAGTTTCCCAAATTTCATATCTTTCACCAAGCTTTATTTCCTTTTCACTTATTCTAACCCAATATTCAAGAATACAAGGAGGATCTCTAATTTCACCATTTTTTCATCCTACCTCATTTAAACCCCAAAATAATATAAATTCAAATCACCCACCACAAGATTTTCCACCCATTTCATTTACACATTCCAAGTTAATCCCTTTAGTCTACTCATTTCATTTTCTTACACTTTTTAACACTTTCATGAATAACAACATTTTTCTAGGACATTAACCACTTTCTCAACCCAAGAAGATTTCACAAGCATCATATAACCATTATACCAAATAACAACCTTAAATAATTCATGAACATTTAAAGGAAAGGAAAAGTCATAATAATTCCCATACTAAACCATGTAACCAAAAATGATTAAATCTTATATCTTTTCCCCTTTTGAATCACTACCCATTTCAAGTTTCATTCTCTAAATCTAACTCCCTCCATTTCTTCCATTCTTTAACACTTCCAAGAACAACAATATTCTCTTATTAACTTAACCGATTTCTTCAATTCAAGAAAGTTCCCAAAGCCTCCAATAAACATTATAACAACAATAATAACAATAGTATCTCATGAACATTTAGAGAAGAGAAGGGTCATAATAACTTACTTAAAATAGGAGATGGATTTAGGACTTTCTTAGCTTGATGAACTCTTCTTGGTCTCCCGATTCCAAAAGTACCCTTGGATCTAAAAACGGTGGAGGATTGCCCTTGGCTTCAAAGCTTGGAAGAAGGAGCTTTAATGGAGTTCCATGGATCTTCTTAGGGAAGGAAGAAGAAGAAGAAGATGAAGGAGAAAATGATGGGGAGGATGGAGTATCTAATTGGTAGGAATTAGGGGGAGGGGGCCGGATGGAGGGAGTGTTATGGGGGAAAGGGTTTGACAAATTTAGGGACAAGGAAGAGGGAAATAAGGGGAGGGTATGGTCCCCCCCATCCCTCCTTTTATTTAAAAAGAATCTTTTTTCAAATCATACTTCTCCCACACAAGGAAGTATACTATCCATATTTTTCTTATTTTGTCCATTTCTATTATTATACTACTCCCAAGAATATTATTTTATTTCCCAATCATCTCATTTTAATATTAAGAAATCAAAGATATAAATTAAACACATAATATTAAAAAAATATTAAAAGCACATATTATGATACTAAAATAGGTGCCTAGGTTTAGGGTCGTTACAGTGCGTCTTCAGTAACTGACCCTCGCACATTCTCTCAAACGCATCTCTGACGATCGGAGAGTCTCCGTATTCCCCAACGGAGAGAAGGAGCTTGAAATCGGGGTCAACGGAGAGCGTGTCGTCGCCGGAGGTGAAATTCGACGGTAGAGGCCAGAGGAATTGTCAATTGTGGAGCTTGAATTGTAGCGAAAATTGATCAATCTGTAGAGTAATAAGATAATTGTGAGAAATTTGATCGCCATTTTCAGGGGGAGGGAGAGAGACGGTTGAAGGAAACTGTCAATCGTGGAAACCTACAATTGTGAGCCGTCCGATCAATTTTTCAATATTGAATCTCAGCCCCTCTTTATGTCAAGATAAGAGGCAGTTTTTTCATTCCTCTATTGTATAATAGATATGACGAGACGGGACCTTTCGACTGAACGATCCCAAATTGACGGCTCTATTTATTTATAGCCATAAGGTTTTGTAATTGTTGAATTATCTTAAAAATGCTACATGGACTTTCTAGTGAAATATTTTTTGCTAATCCAAATTTTAATAATTCAAGATTAATTCCAGAAAGTCTAACAAGAAAAAACCTCCGTCAATGAAATGGAATAAAATTCTAATTGCACAACTAATATTAACAACATTAAGATTAATATTTAATCTATCCTTAGCATAAATAAATAAAACACATATATCAACCAACCTATATAACCACTCATATAAAATTGACATAATTATTTTATTTCATTTCAGTTTCATATAGTAATCGGTTTTAAAATCACAAAACTGAAATAAAAAAATTCCGTTTTTCTATATAGTTGACATTTTGAACAATTAATGAGCTAATAATTTGATACCTCCACTCCACCTATATAAAAAAAAAAGGACACGTGTCCATTCCACTCTTCAATTAAGCATTTGTTTGGACAGCTTATGATTCATGAATCTGAAACCCAATTTATGCGAATTACTAGGATGAAACCCGTGCTACGCACATGATACTTTTTAATTTATTATTAGTCATTTTTGAGAGATTTTCTTTAGTTATTACCACATTAATTGTTTTTCTGCACAGATACTTTTAAATTTATTTTTTAAAAAAAATGTTTATGACTTTATTTTATCATAATATATTTATTTTGTTACCACTTACTCCTCCGGTCCCACCTCACTTAATACCTAAGAGGTGGATACAATAATTAAGGGAAAAAAATAAAATAAAGAAAATGTGTGATAGAAAATAAAGAGAGAGGGAGAGAGAATGAGTGGGTTAATAGTAGGCTAGTTGAAAAAATTGTGTGGTGATAAAATGAAGAGAGAGAATGAATGGTTGAGACAGAATGAATATAAAATTATAAAAAGATTATCATTTTGAGAAGTCTCAAGTGAAGTGAAACGATCAAGTGAGGTGGAAGAGAGGGAGTATATTGTTTTACTTATTTTAAAGCATGATGAGTTTGCCTCTTCATTCTTCATGATGATCTAACATTAATTTCGTATCATACTATATTCATTTCATCTTCTAAGACTTATTATATGCATATATACTTATTAAATGTTTTAACTTTTAATTTAGTTAATTCATAATTAAGAGACTTTTGATAAGCAAAATATTAATTTACCTACTCATTCATCTCCCTTTAAGATTTATAACACTAAAAAAATATTTAATTCATAATGAATCTATCTTTGAATTTTATATGACTTTTCATATTCAGTTCCTTTAAATTAAGTTACACTTCTAATGTTTCATCTTTTTAGACTTATTATATTCATATATATTTATTAGATGTTTTAATTTTAAATTTAATTCAATTTATATGTAAAGACTTTTGATAATCCAAATATTAAGTCATCTTATAATTCATGTCCTTTAAAGACTTGTTGCATAATTAAAGTAGAATTAATTCATAGTGGATCTAACATTTGATTTTAAAAGACTTATCATATTCAACTAATCATTAAAATTAGTTTGCATCTTTTAGGACTTATTATATGAACGTATTTTTTGCATGTTGTAATTTAATTTAATTTGATTCATAAATAAAAGACTTTTGATGATCCAAAGTCAATCACTCATTCATCTTTCTTTAAGATTTATAACATAAAAACTTTTTTAAAAAATATGGATCAATCAGTAATTTATATGAGTGGTTTTTTTTCATTAAGTATTATCTTGATAGTATAAAGTAATAATTTTTTCATGGATCAATCAGTAATTTATAAATATGGAGAGGACTTTTTGTAAAGTTTCATATGGTGGGATAGAAAGTGTATATGTGTCTATACAAACTTAATTTATATAATTAAGTTGATATTTATAATAAAAATTATAAATTAAATATACTGAATAATTGCCTCTCTAAGTATATAAAGACAAATGAAGTAAATTATATATTTTCATCCAGAAAATTGGATCACTAAACAATAAAAATTTTAAGAAAAAAAAATTATAATAACATAAAAATAAGAAAAAGTTCTAGTTGAAAATGGATGTGAAGTTCATATAACTTGGTAACTCATTTTTGCAACTTAATACTTGAAATTGTATTACATTGATATATACATAATTTGTATTAAAATCAACAACTCCAAACATAATCTGGAGTAAAAGATAAAGAATAAATTAAAATTAATTATTAAAACATAATCAAAATATATAAAACATCAACGAAGACCAAAATTAACTCTCAAATAAAATTATGATAAAAAAGCAAATATATAGACATGGCAATTAAAAGGATAACTCACCAAAATGTAAAATAATTTTTTAAACTCAAATCAGAACTAAATTCAAATAACAAATATCATAAAAATAACAAATTGGTAATATTCAAATCAATAAAAAAAATAAATTATGTCGACCTTTTCAGGTTCTATAACGAATTTGTATAAATGAATCTAAGTACTTCACATACCTAAGAAGTTTGGTGGGTAAAGTAAAATCAAACTTATTCCGTCTTAAAATAAATATATTGTGTTTTTTTATGAAGAGAACAAATAAATATTTATTTTGGACGGAGGTAATAGTAAAATAAAATGATAAGCGAAAATTCAATGAGATAATATATGCAAAAATTATAGAGGTGAAACTTACTCAAATGATGCAATTTTTCTCAATCAATCTAATGTATTCTTTCTCATCAAAATTTGTCCAAGAACTATCTTCCCAACCTAAAGGAAAAGAAACAAATAAAAAAATTGTGAGAAATTAGTGAAAGCTAAATTAAACCATATACATAGATTGAAAAATAGAATGTTAAAAGAAATGAAACAATTGACATTAATGTATGAATCTAAGTACTTCACATACCTAAGAAGTTTGGTGGGTAAAGTAAAATCAAACTTATTCCGTCTTAAAATAAATATATTGTGTTTTTTTTTTATGAAGAGAACAAATAAATTTCTATTTTGGACGGAGGTAATAGTAAAATAAAATGATAAGTCGAAATCCAATGAGATAATATATGCAAAAATTATAGAGGTGAAACTTACTCAAATGAAGCAATTTTTCTCAATCAATCTAATGTATTCTTTCTCATCAAAATTTGTCCAAGAACTATCTTCCCAACCTAAAGGAAAAGAAACAAAAAAAAATTGTGAGAAATGAGTATATTTATTTTGGACGGAGGTAATAGTAAAATAAAATGATAAGCGGAAATCCAATGAGATAATATATGCAAAAATTATAGAGGTGAAACTTACTCAAATGATGCAATTTTTCTCAATCAATCTAATGTATTCTTTCTCATCAAAATTTGTCCAAGAACTATCTTCCCAACCTAAAGGAAAAGCAACAAAAAAAAAATTGTGAGAAATTAGTAAAAACTAAATTAAACCATATACATAGACTGAGAAATAGAATGTTAAAAGAAATGGAACAATTGACATTAATGTATAAAGAAGAAGAGAAGTAGGAGAAAGTCTTTCATGTCATACAACAATAAACACAATATTCCCTTTTAATTTTATATATTTCGTGGAAAGACCATATGTATCCCAAAATGAAGAGTCATTTAGGTCCATTCATCTTCAAGCTAATGTAGGTATTGAATGGAGAATTACAAAAAATATGTTTGAAATAAATATATATAATCTTTCATATTCTTTATTAGTTTATTTCATTTAGGTGTAGTTACTGTAATTCATTCACTAACTTGAAATGCATTTTGTCTTATCCTATCATTTGATTAATGAAATTTGATCAATTGAAAAGTCACACTTTTAATGTAATTCATGCACCAACTTGAAGTGTATTTAGTTTTATCATATTATTTGATTAATAAAGTTTGATTAGTTGAAAAGTCAAAAGTCACACCTTTAAATGCACAACCTACCTAATGTATACTTCTATTCTATATACTCCCTCCGTCCCACTTCAATTGATACTTATTTCCTTTTTGGTTCGTCCCACTTCAATTGATACTTCCCAAAATGGAAAGGAATCTTCACTATTTACCCCACTCATTCTCTCTCCTATTTTACTTTTTCACTCACAACATTCTCTCTCCTAACTATTCCTCCCACTCATTCTCTCTCCTATTTAATTTTTCATACTCACAACATTTAACTTTTTCTCTTTCTTACATCATTTTTCCTTAATTCCCACACCCAAAAAGTTGGTCTCTATTGAAGTGGGACGGAGGGAGTATATAAGTATGAGTTAGTACTACTAACTATTAGAAGACACTCATATAAAAAATATATATCTTCTTCTATTATTCATAAAGTATAAATTTAACTATAGAAATATTGAATAGATAATATAAGACTTTAACTACTACTAATTATATGTAAGAAGTAACCATTCACATAACTATTAGAGACTATGAATATTAATAGCTATTAGGAAGAATTCAAAACATCATAAATTAATTAGGGGGTGAATGAGTTGGAAGCCTAAGAATGCAAGAATCACCTTTTTTGGCTTATGTGGCAACACCTTATCAAGTTTGGCCTACTTTAATATACTATAAGTATAGATTTGAAATCTTTTCTTAAGGTTTACTTTTTGTTACTTAAATAAGCAAAAATAAGTAAGCTAATAAATTCAGTGACGTAGAGTTTGGGCTTTCATTCTGAATATTACGAATTCAATCCCCCTTATTCCGTTTTGGCAAAATCGAGAAATTATCCGGAATTCGAATCCCCTTCGGGACCTTTCCAACTTTAGTACTAACCAATCAAAGCTCTTGTTATAGCGATGTGAAAGCAGAACTAGTACCGCAACCAAGCGGCTTCCATTATAATTTAAAATGTTATAATTTGATAAAAAAAGACCACCTCAACAGAAGGGGTGAAAATTTAGTTAATACCGACCCATTGACCACATTTTTTTGGCTGTTACTAACCGCCAAAATTTGGCTTGAACAAATTTCAATATTGGCGAAAAAAGTTCACTAAAGAATAGAACAAAAATGACATATTCACAACAACAGAAACTTTAATAATGACTTTTCAAAATATGTGACACTTATTTTAAGTTGATAAGCTGGATAAAAAAAAAATATACTCACTTCGTATCACGTAAGCGTAAATCAAATTTTGTACACAATAACTAAGGAATGATAATATAATAAGAGGAGAAAGAATGAATAAGTGAGTGAAGAATGCGTTATGTTATGAGTATGAAAAATAAAACTAAAAAAACGAGTGAAAGGAATAATAAGTGGATTGTTGTTGTTAATATAACAAGTAAGTCTCATTAAATATAAAATTATAAAAACTTTGTTATTTTGAATTTACATGAGATGAACGAAAAAAAAATAAGTCTATAATAACGTGGGACGAAGGGAGTATGACACATAAAGTATTATACTCCCTCCGTAATAAAAATTTAAATATTTACAATCTAATCATCTTAATAAAAATTTAAAATTGTTAGTGATAAAATTAGATAATAATTTTTCAATTAATAATTTTTAGAATTTTATTAAAATTATTAGAATGTATTTAAATATTTAATCAAAGTTTAATTATAGTGACGTTAAAAATGAAATGAAATTATTTTTAGCGGAGAATGGAATATTTACTATAGTCGAGGGACTCGTTTTTACGTTTATTAAATAAACTTCAACTATTTTATATTTTTTAGTAAACTTTTTATTTTTACTTTATTTGATTCAATATTACTACAATAGCGAGTAGGAGTGGAAATGGTTCGGTTCAGCTCGATTTTGATAAATTTAGAAGTCAAACCGCTAGTATTGATTTGGAGAAATTTCAAACTGAGATAAATCATAAAAAATTCAGACCGAACTAAACCAAACCGCTACGGTTCGATTTGGTCTAAATCGTGGTTTGATTTGCGGTTTGATTTACCACGGTCCAAACCGCGACCTAGACCACGATCCAAACGACATTTCAAATCATAATCTTTTTTTGTTAACCATTTTGATAATTAATGGCTGAGATTAACTAAAACTTTGAAGGGACGGTCAGGATTGCGGTTTCATGGTTCGGTTTATGGCTTGGTTTCACGTTTCGGTTTAATGGCTCGATTTCACGCTTTCAAACCGCGGTTCCGTCTTAAACGGTTCAGTTCAGTTTTGTTTGGTTCGGTTTAGGAGTGCTATACCACAGACTGAACTGAACGACATGGTCTATTAATTTCTCAAATCGAGCTAAACCACTTATATCTAAAAACCGAACCAAACCACACGATTTAGCTGGATTCGACTTCAAACCTCACCCCTAATAGCGAGCATCATCGGTATGACAGGAGCGGTGTCGAATTCCGAAATACTCCCTCCGTCTCATTTGAAGCTTCACCTTTTATCAAAATGGGTGTCTCATTAAAAACTTCATTTTTTCTAAAAATGACAAAGAATCTTTACTATTCCACCCACTAATTCTCTCTCTTATTTAACTTTTATACTCACAACACTTTTCAAATTTACTATTTCCTCCATTCATTCTCTTTTTTATTTTACTTTTATACCCACAACACTTGCTCTATTTATCTTTTGTTTCTTAATTTGCGTGCATGCTTAAAGGGGTGAAGTATGAAATGAGACGGAGGAGGGAATAAGTGGTTAGAGACTAGGGATGGCCAAATCCGGTCCGGTTCCGGTTTCGGGCCTTGAACCGCCGGTTCCGGTTCGGCGAGGAGGTGAACCTTAACCGGCCCGCTTTTCTCACGGTTCCGGTTATCCGGTTCCGGTTTTCTCACGGGTTTGGTCCGGTTCCGGGCTTTTCCGGTCCGGTTCCGGGCCGATTCTATTGAAAAACAACAAATTTTCGTCCGGTTTCGGGCTTTTTCCGGTCCGGTTCACCATTTTGGTGAACCTTAACCGGCCCGCCTCCAAACCGGTTCCGGTTACCCCGGTTCCGATTTTCTCCCCGGTTCATGGCGGTTCCGGGCTTTTCCGAGCCGATTCCAGTCCGATTTTCCGGTTCCGGTCCGGTTCCGGTCCAGTTTGGCCATCCTATTAGAGACCTTGTTCCCTTGGCTCTTACCAATAGCTTTCACCCCACAGAAAATTTTGGGGGAACTCTGTTTCCCCCAAACTTATAAAAAGTCTTGTTTTTAAAAAATTCAAGACAAAAACTCAGTGTTTTAAGACATAAACTCGATGTTTTAGTTTGAAAACGTGAGTTTTGTGGGAACATTATTATGTTTCCTTATTTCAAAAGACTTCTATATGGTAAGAAGATTTTGGGACTTTCATGGAGATTTATAAGTATCTTAATTTTATTAAGAGATTGTAATTATGTAAATATCTTTTATTTATGTACATAGTTTTATATTAGGACTAACCTACTAATATTTGATTTCCTTGTGAGTGTGTTATATGTTTTCATATAGGAAAAGGAATCTCACAAAGGAAGAAGTCGATTGCATGAAGATCTTCTCCAAGGTGCTCTATAAATACAAGGCTTTCAGCACAAAGAGAGGTTACACAATTTACGAGAGAAAATCACATTCTTCATAGTCATTCGACATTGTTGTTTTAGGTTGTGAGCTTACATCCGTAACTCACATCTAGGTTTTCATAAAGTTCTCTTGTTTTACTTCTGATTGAATAAGTCCTACTTGGGAAAGGGGAGTTGTTCATATCATAGAAGGTGATTAGAACTTGTTTAGTATTTTCATATTTTAGTTTTTCACTTATTTGTTTTTGTAAGAAACATAAGTTTTTATAGTGAAAAGGTTTTTGGGCGTAAGCCTAGTTTGCTGATCACACGTATCAAGAAGCGTATATAACTCTTGAGTTATTGCATTTTATTTACTTTTATTTACTTTATTCCGCCGCATTATCTCGTGGATGTGTGGACAGTGAGACACATCTCGTACTCACATCCTTTGCCTATTGCGTGATCCAAGTTTTCTAGCTACACGAAACTTTCAATTGGTATCGTGAGCCAACTCTCGAAATATTACCGAGTGTTGATCCGTAAAGTGTAGTCATTATGGAATGCCAAAATCACCAAAATAGGCCTCCGTCTTGGATGGCACAAATTATTCTCTTTGGAAGTCTAAGATGCGAAATTACATCAAAAGTATTGATGAAAGAGCTTGGATGTGCATTCTTGTTGCATGGCAACCTCCTACCGTGGAGAAAAAGCCATCTTCCGGTGTTGGTGAGTCCTTCTTTGAAAGAAAACCTGAAGAACAATGGACTCTTGATGAAATACAAGCCGCAAATTACAATTCAAAAGCCATGGGTGCTATTTCCAGCCATGTTTCGGGAATATGTACAAGCTTATAACAAATGAAAGTATAGCCAAAACCGCTTGGGATATTTTGCAAACTCAATGTGAGGGAGCACCAAGTGTGAAGGCTACTGTGCTTAGAATTTTAATGGATAGGTTTGAGTTACTTCGAATGGAAGAAACCGAGGATATTGTGTCATATGCCGCTAAGATTCATGAAATTTCAAATGAATGCACAAGTCTAGGAGAATCTATCTCCAATGCAAGACTTGTTAGTAAAATTCTAAGGACCTTGCCCGAAAGGTTTAACATTAAAGTAGCCGTGATTGAAGAAACAAAGGACACAAATACCGTAGGTCTTGACACCATCATAGGAATCTTGACCGTGTTTGAGCTTAACCTTGAGGCTCGTAAGAAAAATAAAACACACAGCCTTGCTCTCAAAAGTGCCGCCGCATTACCAAGAGAGCTTGTGGAATTATCCTCCGAGATTGACAAGTCAAATCTTGAAGATGAGGATGTTGCCTTTATTTCAAAGAAATTCAGTTCTATACTCGAAAAATAGAAGGATGAGCAAATTTCCCAATAGACCTACTTCCAAGATCGCCGAAAAGCCAAAACCTAGCACCGACACCTGGATTCAAGAAGCCAAGTTTTGAAAATAAATCATCCGAATCGTCCAATGTAGGCATGTCGTGGCTTTGGTCATTATGCCAATGAGTGTGCTAACACACTTAAAAAGAAGGGAATGAGCTTAATCTGCTACCCTTAGTGACAAGTGAGGATGAGGAAGAAGAAGTGGCTAACATGTCTGTCTTAAATTGCCATTCTCGTGTTTAATGCCTTTTCGCAGATATAGAAGAAAATACTCGGAAAATCCCTTGGATGTGGGCTCGGGCCAGGTACACATCCGGTGTCACATCCGAACCGGAGCTAAACCTTTCTCTATTAAAGGAGATTCAGTATGATGAAGATGAAGAAAGAGACATTCCCTATGAGGAACTCTTTGCCACATACAAGGAGCCGCATACAGATTGGATGAAAAGATTGGACAAAATTGAGGTACTTGTTAAGGTAAACAAATCTCTGTCCGATAAATTAGCCGCTTGTGAAGATGAAAAAGCCAGACTTTCAAAAGAAAATGATGCTCAAAAGGATACCATTGCAAGACTTGAAGTCCTTGTGACCAAAAGAGAAGTTGACCTTGAAAAATTCAAGAATGAATGTGAAAAAGCCGATAATACTTTCACTAAGTTAAACAAAAGTAAAATGAAAATGGAAGAAGCTTTTTCTATGGGTCAACGTGACAAAATTGGTATAGGCTTTGAAAATAATTTTGTAAAAGAGGGATATGAGGGTTCTACCTCTAAAAGTGTGAAAAACAAGCTTTTAAAGAAAAAGTCATTCGAGTGAGAAGAGACCAAGGAAGAGACATTACATTTGTCATTACCGCCAGCTCCCGGTCACATTAGGCCCTTCGTTACAAACTTAAGGCCGATAAAAATCCGGGTAACTTCAAACAGCCTCGTATGTGTGAGAAGATGTATGCACATCCTAACACACATCCAAATAATCCGAGACCTCTGCAACCCAAAAAGAAAACTGTTAAACAAATGGGTAGCCAAACCAATTACCACCTCGCAATGTTGTCTACTCTTCCCTCAAGAGTACCGTCTCTCGGCTCTTGGTATTTTGATAGTGGGTGCTCTAGGCACATGACTCGGGAACCAAGCCGTCCTTCTTGACTATGAAATAATAAATGGAGGGAAAGTAAATTTTGGTGGAGGTGCTCAAGGAAAGATTGTTGGGAAAGGAACCCTAGATGTCAAGGGTCTCCCAAAATTGCACAATGTGTACCATGTGGAAGGCTTGAAAGCCAACCTAATAAGCATCACCAACTATGTGATGATGACCTATTTGTGAAGTTTGATAAGCACTTGTGTGAAGTGTTTGATAAGGATAATAAATGTGTGTTTACCGGTCCTAGATCTCGTCGATAATTGTTACCAATTTAGTGACAATCTTTCTTGCCTAAGCTCAAAAGCTAATGATGTCAATCTGTGGCACCAAAAATTAGGGCATGCTAGCCGTAGAACTCTGGAAGAACTTCAAAGGTTTGAAGCCATTAAAGACCTCCCTAAACCGAACTTCAAGAACCCCGATGTCCGTGGTTCATGTCAAAAGGGAAAACAAACAAAAGCATCACATAAAAGGTCCAACAATGCTCCACAACTAGATGTTTGGAGATGATTCACACCGATTTAATGGGACCTATTGAAGTAGAAAGCTTTGGTAGGAAAAAGTATGCCTTTGTGTGTGTTGATGATTATTCTAGGTACACTTGGGTAATGTTCTTAAGAGAAAAGTCGAAACAATTGGAGAATTCAAGAATTGGTACAAAAGAGTTAGAAATCTTTATGGCCTTAAGATCTGTGAGGATTAGGTCCGACCATGGCACTGAATATGAAAATCAAATGTTCACCAATTTTTGCAACTCTAAGGGAATCACTCATGAGTTTTCTCGCACCAATCACCCCACAAAGAAATGGAATTGCCGAAAGAAAGAATAGAACCTTGCAAGAAATGGCAAGGGTCATGCTAAGTTCAAAGAACTTGTCCAAAAAGTTTTGGGCGTAAGCTTTAAACACCGCTTGCCACATTGGCAATAGGGTGTTCCTAAGGATTGGTAGCACTGTCACCCCATATCAAATTCTCCTTGGAAAGAAACCAACCGTAAAATATTTTCATGTGTTTGGTTGTGTTTGTTATATTCTCAATGATAGAGAATACCCGTCCAAGTTTGATTCAAAAAGTGACAAAGCAATTTTCATGGGCTATTCCACAAACAAGAGAGCTTACGTAGTTTTCAATCTCAAAACTAAGACCATTATGGAATCTGCTAATGTTAAATTTGATGACTCACTTGATCTTAACCTCAAGATCGCCGAGGATGATGTTTCGTGTTGCTTGCTGGACTGGAAGGATGAAGAAACAAAGTGCCAAAAGCAAAAGAAACTTCCAAAGGCCGTTAAAAATGATGAACCCGAAAAGGATGTAACCAAGGATGTGGACACATCCGCCTCCACATCTCGAACCCACATCTGCACCCACATCCACTCAAACTCCTCAGTAATCGAGGACAGCTTCCTCCGATTCCGATCGTGATGATGCTCCGAAGGTAATGTGAATGGGTGTGTGGATAGGTCAAAGGATATCCCTTCAAAAATCCGTAAAAATCACCCCACTTCACAAGTTGTGGGAGATGTGCATGCTCAAGTGAGAACTAGACAAAAGGACAAAGTTGATTATAGAAAGATGGCCGGTTTATGGAGTTGCTCCTCAAGATACTCCCGTAAGCTTCGTTGTTTTGTTTCAAAAATAGAACCTAAGAATGTTACCGAAGCATTGAAAGATGCCGATCTGGATTATGGCTATGCAAGATGAATTAAATCAATTTGAAAAGAATGAGGTATGGACTCTTGTTCCTAGACCCTCACATGGTAATGTCATAGGAACCAAATGGATTTTCAAGAACAAAACCGATGAGCAAGGTGTGATAACTAGAAATAAAGCTAGGTTAGTTGCTCAAGGTTATACTCAAATTGAGGGAATTGACTTTGAGGAGACATTTGCTCCCGTTGCAAGAATTGAGTCCATTAGGCTTTTGTTAGCCATTGCTTGTTACCTCAAGATTACTCTTCATCAAATGGATGTCAAGAGTGCCTTTTAAATGGGATATTAAATGAGGAAGCCTATGTTGAACAACCTAAAGGCTTTGTGGACTCCAAATATCCTAATCATGTGTATAAACCGAAGAAAGCTCAGAGATGGGCTAAAGCAAGCCCCTAGAGCTTGGTATGGTAGGTTGACCGACCATTTGCTTCAACTAGGATTCAAGAGAGGTGAGGTTGACAAAACCTTGTTTGTGAGAAGAAACAAAAAGGAGATTCTTGTGGCACAAATCTATGTAGATGATATTGTGTTTGGGTCAAACTCGACCCTATGTTAGCTAATTTTGTGGATAGCATGACTTCCACATTTGAGATGAGCATGGTAGGAGAGTTGAACTTTTTCTTAGGCTTACAAATTAAGCAATTCAAAGATGGCATGTTCATTTCTCGGTCTAAGTATGCCAAGAATCTTGTGAAAAGTTTGAGCTTGAACACTCTTCACATCAAAGAACCCCAATGGGATCTTCCCAAAAGTTAAGCCATGATTCGATGGTGAGAGTGTTGATCAAACCCTCTATAGAAGCATGATAGGAAGTCTCGCTTTACCTCACCGCAAGTAGACCCGACATTATGTTCGTGTGTGTCTATGTGCTAGATACCAAGCCAACCCTAAAGTGTCCCATCTTAAAGCCTTGAAAAGAATCATTAGATATGTGAGTGGGACCGTGAACCTAGGTCTACATTACTCTAAAGAAACAAACACAAATTTGGTTGGGTACACCGATTCTCGATTGGGCCGGAAATAGTGATGATAGAAAAAGTACCACCGGTGGATGTTTCTACCTAGGTAATAACCTTGTGTCTTGGTATAGTAGGAAACAAAATTGTGTGTCCTTGTCCACCGCCGAGGCCGAATATGTTGCCCTTGGGAGTTGCCGCACACAATTACTTTGGATGAATCAAATGCTAAAAGATTATGGATTAAATAGCAAAGTTTTGATCGCTTTTGTGATAACAAAAGTGCCTTGGACATATCTAAAAATCCCTGCTCAACATTCTAGAACAAAACACATTGATATTAGACATCATTTCATTAGAGATCTTGTAGAACAAAAACCGTGTGTCCGGGAATTTGTTGGGACCGAAAATCAATTGGCCGATATATTTACAAAGGCATTAGATTTGGAGAGATTTTCCTCCTCGAGGAAGTCTCTTGGCTTGTGTGATATCTAAGGTTGTGAGACCAGATGTGTCTCACATCCTCTAACACATCTCGTAGATTAGTTTAACCAAAAAAAAAAAAAAAAAAAAAAATCATAAAAAGAAAAATCCAAAAATATCATGCATTAGCACGAAATTTCTCAAAGGTGGTCACTTGTGAGTCTTCATCTTTGACATTATTTTTGATCACTTAATTGTGAGTATTTCCCGTCCATGTTATCTTTTGATGACTTGGTATAACCTTCCTAGGTATCTCACAAAGGTGCTAAAAGAAAAAAATATATATATATATGTGAGAAATGTAAATGCTTCAATTCCCTTAGTATGAAGCCATACCATTGTGATCAAATGATTTTCATAAGAAAACTTGAAGTCAAACTTGATAAGATCATTGGGAAAAAGGGCTATCTTTGGGATCAAGTAAAGTGAAAGCTACTCACATTGCAAAAATCCACAACAAAAAAAAAAATTGGTGGATGCATCCTAGAGGCTGTGCAGATTGGATTACTGCTCATTGACTTTTTGTGATCTAAATGTGTCCCAATATGTGACTCACATCCCATGCCACATCCATAAGCTGAGAATATTTCCTTCACTTGTGTGTTTGCATCATGCTAGGCATATTGCATTTTAGGACATATAGGAGCTTTGTAAATATGCTAGTTAATTAATTTTCTCTCTTAATTTACTCTTTGATTATATAGGTTTTTGATCTCCAATATCTTTCATGAAAAGAAAAGATGTGTATCAATCCTTGTTTGAAAAGGTTGAAAAATTCTTTTGGGATTCTATTTTAAAATAAAGATATGCCGAAGCAATTTGTGTTTTCATAAAAATCTTACAAAATCTTGATTTATTTTAATCCCTTATTTTCTTGGAAGGTGCTTGTGTGTTACAACCTCAAAGGATTTCTAGCCGTTGGAGGACTCTTAAGGATTTTGAGGTATGTTAAACCTCTTTGAAAAAGGATTCCTAATTTTAGTAGGAAAGGGGGAGCTGTGAGTATTTAATATACCTCACATCCGTCCCATCCCCCATAAACCTTGACAAAACCCTTTGTTCTTCCTCCTCTTTGCTCTCAATCACACACACCCTTGCATTAAATCCCCTTTACTCTGTTCAACCAACCCAATTTCTTCTGTTAAATGGCTGAGCATTCGAATATCCAAGAGAAAGATATTCTCGACGTTGCTCCCATCTCCATAGCTAAGGGCGAGGGTTCTGTTGTCCTAAACCCTGTGATTTCCAAATTCTTTGCTGAATTTTCTTCCCTTTCTCCCTCGTCTGATCCAACAATGGAAGCCTCTCCTCCAAAATCCCCCACATTGGAACCTGTTGCTGAAAACCCTAAAGCTCCATCCTCTCCGGTGATCCCACCATCGGATGTCGCCATTGCTGTGGAACCTTCCTCAACTAAGAAGAGGAAGTTGACCCAAGAAAAACCCCCAAAGTCTGCTACAACTCCTGTTCCCCAGCGTGCTCTTCGTCGATCAGGTAGGGTTCGCAAGCTGTCAGAGTCTGACAAAGCTAAGAACCGATCGAAGCCTGGAGGGAAATCTTCAACAGCTATTGTTCTTGAAGAAGAAGAAGAAGATGAGGTAATCATTCCCCTTGTCAGGACTAGGGCTAAATCGTCTATTCCCCCTTCCTCTGTTGGTAGTCCTGTTGTTACTCCTTCTGTGGTTGTTCCCCTTGTTGAACCTGTTATCCCTGTTGATACTCCCCATGTTGAACCTTTGATCCATGCTGAGACTGTTCCCCATGCAGAGACTGTTGAGCCAATTGCTCCTACTCCTCCCATAATTTCTTCTGATCCCATAATATCCCCTATTGCTTCTCCTTCTGAGGATCTCTTATCAAATCCTTTAGTTGAGCCCTCTGTGCCCTTGGTGTCTAGTCCTGTTGAGGACCTTATTTCCTTCAGTGATGAGGAGCCCCTAGCTAAAGTCTTAATGGACTTAAAAGGTAAGAAAAAGATGGCTGCAACTGACCTTGAGCCTTTTGATGATGAAACTGACTCTAGCCCAGATGATGATGATACTGCCTCAGATGAGAACTATAAGCTAGGAAGAGAAGAGTTGGATCAAGAAAAAGAAGACCAAGAAATTGATTCCACTGATGCTGATGACACTGAAGTTGAACCCATTGTTGTTCCATTCCCTGTGAAGGATGTGTCTAAGGATGTGCCCACATCCAGGCGCACATCTACTCGAAAGAAAGCTGATTTGGGTATGTCATCTTCTCTCTCTCTTGTCTCTAACCCCAAACCCTTTTCCAAAAGTTTCGTCCAAAAAGGCTTCGATAGGTTTGAGTTAATTTCCTCTAAAGCCTTTGTTGTTGAGATGAAAAGGGATAGGGACACCTTTGTTAAACTTGGAATGGATAAGTTTTTTGAGGAAAGAGGATTATTCTTGACTGTGGACCATCCCCTTCCCTTCTATCCAAAATTGGTTTATGAGTTTTATGCCAATCTGCCTAAGAATTTTGATAGAACTTACTCTCATTCCACTGGTGTTTATGTTAGAGGAGTATTTGTTCACTTTACACCTTCAGTTATCAATGATTTTCTTGGATTGAGTGATAATCTTGATGATATAGTTTCTATTGAGGAGGATGAACTGGTTTCTGCTCTCACACATGGAAAGGTTACTTCCTGGCCTGTAAAGCCTAAGGATTTAGGTAGTGGTTCATTATCTTCCCTTTATTGTTTTCTCCACTCCATCCTTGCTGCAAATTTGTGTCCCTCAAATAACAAAACCTCTGTTACTAGAATGCAAGCCTTGCTTCTGTATAGATTGGGACTTAAGAAGCGTATTAAGAGGCATGTTGATCTCCCAGTAGGCACTGTTCCTGAGCTTGGTATGGAAGATGTGGACACATCTGGTGTCACATCTGAAGAGATTTTTGCTGCTCAGATGAAAGATTTGGATGCTGAAATTGTAGCTGCTGAAGCTCAAGCCCAAGCCTCTTTAGCTCATGCCAATAATTTGAAAGCTCTTAGAGATAATCTCCTTAGATGGTATGCTAAACTTTCTAGTCAAAAAGGGGGAGATTCTAGTTCAAATGTTGATGCTGCTGCTGGAAGTGAAGTCTGGGATGCTGCTGTGAATGCTGCTAAAGCTAAAGCTCTTGCTGGCTTTAGGTGGAGACAGTTTGATCTTTGATTTAGGGGGAGAAAAGTTTTTTTTGGTATTTTGCTGTGATGGTTGCTAAAGACAATTTTTATTTTTCTGCTTTAGTTTTTAGTTTTTAAACAATGGTTTGTAATAGCTTTAATTAGGATGTTTCTGAATGGTTTTTGCTCTTGCTTAATGAACTGCCAGTATTTTGTTCTAATTCTGTTTTGCAGTATTTATGTGTGGATGTGTATACACATCTGGACACACATCCATTCAGGGGGAGTTATGTTTTTCAATATTCTGTGGTCATAATATTATGTTTGTTATAAATCTTTGGTTTTGACCAGAAAGTCCAAAATAGGGGGAGATTGAAAACGTGAGTTTTGTGGGAACATTATTATGTTTCCTTATTTCAAAAGACTTCTATATGGTAAGAAGATTTTGGGACTTTCATGGAGATTTATAAGTATCTTAATTTTATTAAGAGATTGTAATTATGTAAATATCTTTTATTTATGTACATAGTTTTATATTAGGACTAACCTACTAATATTTGATTTCCTTGTGAGTGTGTTATATGTTTTCATATAGGAAAAGGAATCTCACAAAGGAAGAAGTCGATTGCATGAAGATCTTCTCCAAGGTGCTCTATAAATACAAGGCTTTCAGCACAAAGAGAGGTTACACAATTTACGAGAGAAAATCACATTCTTCATAGTCATTCGACATTGTTGTTTTAGGTTGTGAGCTTACATCCGTAACTCACATCTAGGTTTTCATAAAGTTCTAACTTGTTTTACTTACGATTGAATAAGTCCTACTTGGGAAAGGGGAGTTGTTCATATCATAGAAGGTGATTAGAACTTGTTTAGTATTTTCATATTTTAGTTTTTCACTTATTTGTTTTTGTAAGAAACATAAGTTTTTATAGTGAAAAGGTTTTTGGGCGTAAGTTTCAGTTTGCCGATCACACAGATCAAGAGCGTATATAACTCTTGAGTTATTGCATTTTATTTACTTTTATTTACTTTATTCCGCCGCATTATACGTGGATGTGTGGACGATTGTGAGGACACGTCTTACTCACGTCCTTTGCTCTATTTGTGCGTGATCCAAGTTTTCTAGCTACACGAAACTTTCATAGTTACTAACCTTAACTCGGTGTTTTAACGCCTAAACTCGATGTTTTAACTTCTAGGTATTTTAACGCCTAAACTCAGTGTTTTAAGCTCGAAACTCAATGTTTTACGTTCGAAACTCAAAATTAGAAAGTGAACTTTTTATAACTTACGGGGAAACGAGTTTCCCCCGAAATGGACTCCCCACACCACGCACACGCATTTGGTGAACCAGACGCCATAACCAAAAACCCAGTCATAGCACTAACAGACAACACGCCCTCTCCTTCACACGTCCTCAAAACTTTTTTGAATCTTCAACGGCCCTTCGAATCTTTACAGATCAAAAACGATTCCCAAATTCCCACCAATAATCTTCATCATCATCTCCATGAATCCATTTTCTCATCTATTAATCAACACAATCAAAGAACCCAAACAATAAAGCTTTCCAACAATTTCAATGGCAGCCAACTTTGGATCCCTAAAGCAAAGTTTTATAGAGAGGGGGAATCAACGATACCTATCGCGAAAAGGGTACTCCGAATTGGGAATTGGGGCTGAATCGTACCATTGCAATGAACCGATTCGGGTCGGTTTTTTCCGTTCTGTTTCTGATAAATTCAGTAGATTTTGGTGTAATGTTCAAGAGACGAGTGTTAGGGCTTATGAAATGGGTCGGAAAGATCCGAGGAAAGTGATTTTTGCAGCTAAAGTTGGGATGTCGCTTGCTTTTGTTTCGCTTTTGGTGTTCTTTAAAGAACCCTTTAGTTATATAGGATCACACTCGGTTTGGGCAATTTTGACTGTTGTCGTGGTTTTCGAATTCAGTATAGGTAATATTTAGCTCAATTCTTGATCATGATCTTTGTAGTTTTTTTGTGGTAGATTATAAAAAAATGCATTTTCTTAAGCTTACACTTGTTTGTAGCCTCCAATTGAGTTTACAAAAAATCTTGGTGGCAGCTTACAAAAAATTGAATTTTTGATCCCACATATGTCATTGTGCTAATAATGTTGTTGATGCTAACAAAAAAACATGGTAGGAGCTTACAAGTGTTTTTTTTTTAGCTCATACTTGTGTACGGGGAGCCAATTTCGTGCTAATAATGTTGTTGATGTTCGTGGGTTTCCGAAAATCATGGTAGTAGTTTACAAAGACATGAGTTTTTGTGGTCATACTTCTCTATGGGCTGCCAATCATAATGTTGTTGTTGTTGTTTGTGATTTTACTAAAAAATGATAGTATCTTATGAAAATTGGAACTTTTGAGCTTCACTTGTATTAAGGTAACCAATTTGTGCTAAGTAATGTTGTTGGTGTTTGTGAATTTACAAAAAAAAAATACTCCCTCCGTACCACCTCAAACCGGACCAACTTTTTGGGCACGATGATTAAGGAAAATAAAGTAGGAGAGAGGTGTTGTGAGTATGAAAAGTAAAATATGAGAGAGAATGAGT
This sequence comes from Adenophora triphylla var. japonica, assembly GCA_022495995.1. NCBI lineage: Eukaryota > Viridiplantae > Streptophyta > Magnoliopsida > Asterales > Campanulaceae > Adenophora > Adenophora triphylla. Next base: position 139,836 of record JAFEMH010005773.1, read on the forward strand.
GGGAGAAATAGTAAGTTGATTGGTGTTATAACTATAAAAGTAAAGTAAGAGAGAGAATGAGTGAGAGGAATAGTAAAAATTCTTTGCCATTTTGGGAAGTCCGGTTTGAGGTGGGACAAACGAAAATGGCAAAAAGTCCGGTTTGAGCTGGGACAGAGAGAGTATCTTCTTTGTTCTTTTTGTGCTAAGAATATTGGTTATGTTTGTTTGTGTAAGGTATGTGGTTTGAATTGGATTAATAGGTTCTACATTTGCTTGATTTTCTGTAAATTTCTTGAGTATGTATAGGAGCAACCTTGAGCAAAGGATTTAATCGTGCCGTGGGGACGCTATCTGCTGGAGCTCTTGCTCTAGTTATTGCTTATTTTTCCACTAAAATTGGAGAGGTTCGAGAGGTTGTGGTTGTGTTCAGCATCTTTATAGCAGGTTTGATTTTCATATCAGTACATTTAAATACCTCATTAATTTATTTGCATTTTTCCTGACGGAGTATTTCATTAAGTGATGAGAATTTAAAGTGTTTATGTTGTTTTCTTTTGTGGGGGTTTAGGCTTCGTTGCAAGCTATCTGAAATTGTATCCTACGTTGAAGGCATATGAATATGGGTTCCGGGTTTTCTTGTTGACTTTTGTCATCGTATTGGTTTCTGGGGGTTCAACATTTGTCCAAACAGCTGTTTCGCGATTGGTTCTGATTGCTCTTGGGGCCGCTATTTGTTTAATTGTTAATATATGTATTTACCCCATTTGGGCTGGTGAGGATTTGCATAAATTGGTGGTGAAAAATTTCAACGGTGTTGCTACTTCATTGGAGGGTAAAGATTGAAAGCCTAATATCTGTATTTTGGCTGATATTTTTTTTTCAAAAAAAATTATGCACGCTTGATTGATTAATTTAAGTTTTTATACAGGGTGTGTTAATCATTATCTGCAATCAATTGAATATGAGAGGATACCTTCGAAAATCCTAACATATCAGGCTTCTGATGACCCACTGTATAACGGTTACAGAACTGCAGTCGAATCAACAAGTCAAGAGGACTCTTTGGTATTCTCTGTTTTTATATCTCGGGTTTTGATAGAATATGTGGCAATGAGTTTTTTTTTTTTAAATATTCTGGTATGTCGTATTTGCAGTTAAGCTTTGCTATTTGGGAGCCACCTCATGGGCGCTACAAAATGTTCAATTATCCTTGGGGTGAATATGTGAAAGTTAGTGGAGCATTGAGGCATTGTGCGTTTATGATCATGGCAATGCATGGCTGTATACTATCGGAAATCCAGGTGAGGTTAAATTCATTGCGCTTAAGTTTTACTAATTACTACCCCCTCCGTCCCAAAATGAATGTCCGGTTTTTTTTGGACATTCATTTTGGGGCAGAGGTAGTAGTTTACCTTAGTTTCTATGCACCTTGAAATGATTAAGTTAATTAACTTGCTTATCTAACTAAAAAGAAAGTGGAGTTGACTCTATGATTCTAATGCGGATATAGTAACACGATTTTGCAAATAGGTGGAAGGATCAGTTTGTAAAATTATATATTTGCCCAAATATTGGTCTTCGATAGGTCGTGGAGGCACCGAGAAAAGCTTTTAATTTAGCAAATGTATAGCATTGAGTCTTTTTGTTTCACGTAAGATTACCTCCGGAAAATGGTTTATTCCTTGTACCTTCTTGAATTAGTCCGATTATGCAAGTCAAACAAGTTATGAATATAGCTTTATTCCTTGTACCTTCTTGAATTTGCAGTAAGATTTTAGTTTTCATCAGAAATGGGACTATAATCTTGGACAAACAGAGACCACGTTTTTGAAACAGAGGGAGTATATGAGAGTCATTTTTTATGAGACGGATGGAGGAGATTTACTTGTTCTCGGAAGATAAGAGAGAAAAGTTCTTATGTTCTGGAAACTGATTTGTGGATCTCAAAGCCACGAGTTATTCTCGAACGAGCCCTTTAGCTAACTGTAGGATGACATGAATTGGTCACATTTTAAGACTACCTAGCAGTGAAAAATGTGGAAAGAGGTTCCTCGAAGTAATTTCTCGTGGAAGTAAACAGAAATCAAAGTGGCCTTTACTAGTATGTGTGTCTGCAAATATTTCCATGTCTGTTTATTATGTTATTTTCATATCGTGATTAGAATTTGCACGAACATGATCATACAGGTTAACTAACCCTGAAAGTATTACTCCCTCCGTCCCAAATTGAATGACCATTTTCAACTGTTAAAAAGAAAAAGCTCAAACATTTTCAGCTCTTCTTGATGAAATTATTTACCCATTTTCTTACTTTTGTAGGCAGCAGCTGATTTGAGACAAGTATTTAGGAATGAGATTCAAAGGGTCGGCACTGAAGGTGCCAAAGTATTACGGGAGCTAGGTAGCAAAGTCGAAAAACTAGAAAAACTGACCCCAGGCATTGACTTACTCGACAAAGTCCACGAGGCAGCAGAGGACCTGCAATTAATGATAGACCAAAAGTCACACTACTTGGTCAACTCCGAGAAGTGGGGCCCCGGAAAACGGCCTAAAGAATTCGAAGATCCCGATCATCTTCAAGAACTAAAAGATAACGAGAACAAACCCTTTGTCATAAACTCCCTCAGTGAACAAACTCAATTCAAGTCAACTCACACAATGAGAAACTTTGACCCACATCACATGAACGTAAGTACAATTTCGTCAGTGGGACCCTGGGATTCGAGTATGGATTTAAAGCAACAGATGCAATGGCCTTCACGACTGTCGATTATTAATGACACTATTCTTAATGAACGTGAGGTGAGAACTTATGAAAGTGCGAGTGCATTGTCTTTAGCGACATTTACTTCGTTGTTGATTGAATTTGTGGCGAGGCTTCAAAATCTCTTGAATTCATTTGAAGAGCTTAGTCAGAAGGCGAAATTTGCTGACCCTGTGGGAGTCGGACCTACTGCTGTAGCGAAAGAGCAGGTTGGTTTTGGAAGCCCACATGCAGTTGGACCTTGATTTTTGATTTTTTTTCCAGCATTCTGTTTATACATAATAAGAAATTTACTCGGGCGGGTACGTATTTTTTTTTTTTAATTTTTTTTTTTATATTTATCTCGAAGATGCTTGTTTTTTTGTCGGCATTTATAGGCGAGGAGGGGAGGCAAAGCAAAGCTCTCCTGTATTTTCAATTTTTGTTACATAGGGTGAACTTCTTTGATGATGTTACCTGAATAAGACTAGTAATGTAAATGTGTGGTTTTGAGCAGTTAATAAACTTTGTTGACTGATTTTTGTTTCAGATTTATTTATAAATTGAAACTGTGACACTCTACTATGGATCAATTTACTCGCGCTCCGTCTCAAAAATGAATGACCAATTTTCATTTAAGGACGAAAAGGTTGATTTTTAGCAGAAAAAAATGATGTACTCTATTAATATTCGTTATATTCACTTTCAAACTTTTAGTTTTGCAATATAATGAAGAATGAAATTTCGATGGTTAAAAATCATTTATGACCAAGTTTATTGAAGAAAAAGTTTCAAAAAGTCATTCATTTTGGGACAAAAAAGGTCGTTCAATTTGAGACGGAGGGATTTTTAATCTTGCTTTGATTAATGTATGTGTAATTGGTTGTCTTTTTGGGCTAGCAAACTTTATTGATATATTTTACTAGCCATTCTTGCATTCAGTTGGCTAAAATGGCTTTCTTTACTACTGAACCAACATACATATTGTGTTAGCCAACCTTATTCCACCTACAACTTATCAGCAAATTCCATATATATATATATATATATATATATATATATATATATATATATATATACAAATTCGATATACAAAACCGAGTCTGGAGATCAAAAAAACAAATTCGATATACAAATTCGATATACATCAATCTTCTATCTTTCTGAAGCGTGGTTTGAACATATACATGTGATGATCACAAATGAACTACAATTTGATATGAACCTTACGATTCACTGTCAATCAAAAGACGATGATCTTGGTGTTCATGAGCTAAGGTATCTCGAATACTTTACGTGGGATTTTCATCCCAATATTAGGTCAACAACCCTTTTCTTTTGTGACTTCTGGTGGCCGGAAAATTCTATCCACTTTGATGTTTATAAGGTGGGAAAATGTGAGCAGTGTTCTTGGGTTGTGAGGGAAACGGAAATATGTTTAATCGGTCAGGAGGAGCCTTACCGAGATTACTGCTATAATTGGGAATGACGGATTGATCAGAAGGAACAAAGGTTGAGCAACTTGTGGAAAACTCGGGATTTCAGTATTCAAGTGTCACTATTATAATAGATTAAATTATCAATTAATAAAAACCGAATTAAAAAAATAGTTTTTTTTTCGTTACTCGGCAACATAAATTTATTAGAAGATCATATTATAGAACAGCCATGATCGCAACATATAAGTTGTTATATACTCCCTCCGTCCCTAAATGTTTGTCCCATTTCTCCTTTTCCTTTGTTCCAAAATGTTAGTCTTATTTTCAAAATTAAAGCTTCAAAATCACTAAATTTTCAAAACTTGTAACATTTAGGGATGGAGTATTACATAACGGCGGTGTTTATTATCAATAATTTTCAAAGCGTTCGTAAAAATAACCAAAATTAAAGCTTCAAAATCACTAAATTAAAATGTTTGAAAAGTCAAATGGGACAAACATTTAGGGACGGAGGGAGTACTTGACCGGAGTCTGTTTCAACCGGACCAGCTGGTCAAGCTCGTCGAGTATTGAAAGCTTGGATCCGTTCGGCTCTCGTTAACAACCATGGTCGTCGCAACATATAAGTTGTTATATATCAAATGTTTTATTTGTGAATAATATTGAGTTGAGTTGCAAAATGTACTCATTTGATTATTATCAAAATCTAATCTTGTACTTTTTTTTTCTTCAAAAATCTGATAGTAACCAAAAGATTTTAGCAATCAACATGCATATATATAAATGGTAATTCAATTTGGGAACTGAGTGAAGAAATCTACCCTATAAAACAAGAAATTATAGACAATACCAAGCCAAGAAGAACAACAATATGAGTTCATCAATCAAGCTTACATTGATACTTTTCGTATCAATCTTTTATTTTTCTGAAGCTGGGTTCGAACATATACATGTAATGATCACAAACGAACTGAAACCCGGTGCAAACCTAAACATTCACTGCAAGTCAAAAGACGATGATCTTGGTGTTCATCAGCTAGGCTATCTCCAATACTTTACATGGGATTTTCGACTCAACTTTTGGGAAACGACCCTTTTCTATTGCTCTTTCTGGTGGCCGGGGAGGTCTATTAGTCTGGACGTTTATAAGGTAGACAAGTGCGAGATGTGTACTTGGGTCGTCAAGGAAAATGAAATATGCTTGATCGGTCAGGAGAAACCTTACAAGGATTTCTGCTATAGTTGGCAATGAAAAGACGAGATGAGTTTCTTGTATTGCTTGAATAATTTTGATGAGAAATAAGAAAATTATTATGTTTTTGTTTAGTGTATTTAGTTTTGTTTTTTCATCATTCATTTCTGTTTGTTAGATTTTAAAGAACGGTGGTGGACGTAGGAGAAGAAGTTGCTTGATTTCTGAGCCACTTTAAATTGTTTGCGTCTCTATGACTATCGTTAAGGCGCACACACTCTCAATCACAAAATACTCTTTAAAAAAGTTGATAAAAGAATTTATCAGTTATAAACAACTGATAAATACATTTATCAGTTGTTTTAACTCAAAAGGCAAAAAAAAAAAAAAATAGTTTTTTTTAATATCACATATTACTTGTATTTTTTTGTAAATGACATCTTTTTGAGATAGTTTTTAACTTCTTTTTTTTTATTCTTCATTTTTTTTAAAAAAAAAAGATTTTTTTTTTTTGTTAATGAATATCTTAAGCTGTTACAATTTCATATTAAGCTGTTACAATTTCATATAAAAATGGATATATATCAAATGTCACTTGAGTTAAAACTCTTTGACTTAAAGTCATGAAAGTTACAGAGAGATAAATTATCACACACCCAATTGTTAAAAGGAACTTGAAGATTTTATGTAACGCACAGGATTTATATCATATGTTGCTCAATAGATTACCATAATTTGTTGCTATTTTCATTTAACTGCAACCACAAGGGGGGAGTTGACCCAACTTATAATGTTTGGATTTTAAAACAAAGGTGATATTGTACAAAGAATATTACTTCCCGGATTTTTTTTTTCAACTTTGATCGACTTTTTATGATCAACTTAATCTAAATTTGATGTAATTAAAATTTAATTATTTTTAAGTAATTGTACAAAGGAAAAACCATCGATGGGTCCTTCACCCTAAGGTAACGATCAATTAAGACAATAGTTTTTGAATTTAACGCCCTAGTACACTATCATTAGCAGAATTTCTCATAGTCCCTCGATAGTTTAATTACACCCAAACGACCCGCACACAAACACATGCACGATATCTCTCTCCCCGTCTCCCTCCCCTCCTTCACCATTTCTGACCACCCCTTCCTCATCTCCGACCACCCGTCCCCTCCCCTCCTCTCCTCTGGCAACCGCTCCTCTTCCATCTCCGGTGACTTCCTCCTTTCCCTGCCGGCTACCACTCCCCTTCCTGCCTCCTTTCCTTCCCAACCTCAAATCCAACTCAGATGGTCCAGATTTGCAAATTTAGAACCCACAATTTGTTTGCATTTTTGTGAATTTCATTACTGCAACTATTCTATTATAGAGAGGCAATTGGTTATTGACTTCACTTCATATATATTTGCAATGCCAAACTTGGTATTAGTGTTTGTTTGAAAATGAGAGTAGAAAAAATCTATACTTATAGTATATTAAAGTAGGCCAAACTTGATAAGGTGTTGCCACATAAGTCAAAAAGGGTGATTCTTGCATTCTTAGGCTTCCAACTCATTCACCCCCTAATTAATTTGTGATGTTTTGAATTCTCCCTAATAGCTATTAACATTCATAGTCTCTAATAGTTATGTGAATGGTTACTTCTTACAAGTTAACTTTTATTTCTTAATTTTATTGTATTCTACTATATAAGTTATTCTATTAGTTTACATCAATAGTTAATGTTATATTCTTTGAAATAAGAGTAGGATAGCTACTTCTTCTAATAGTGTCTTCAAATAGTTATCACTACTCCTACTATTTATACTATTAGATAATAGCAATGCATTGAATTGATCATTACATGCATGAGTCTCTTGATGTTTCATTTCTTTAACTTACAAATTTTTAACTTTTGAAATGCAAACTTTTGGAATGCAACAATCAATGGATCCTTACATGCATGAGCCCCTTGATGTATCCTTTACTATAACTTACAAATTATTAACTTTTAAAATACAACCATCAATGAAATGAGATGCATGAATCCCTTAATGTTTCATACACTATAGCTTACAAATTATTAAATTTTAAAATTCAACAATTAGTTCAAGGGTCATGAACTTTATGTGCATCTAATTATAAAATTAAATAATTATGCATAAAGTATATTTACATTCGGCAATAATGATGGGAGGGGGTAACAGAAAGTTTGGAGTGGAGATTAGTCATAATCCAAAAAGGTGTTGCTGTATCTTCTGTTGAGGAAGTCCGTAAGGCGATTCAAGAGACATTTCCCAATGAAAAGGAGGTAAGTGCGAGTAATCATATGATTTGTTTTTCAGTAAGCTTCTCTAGATTTATAAAAAATTGGGGGCTATTCTTTTGGCCGATGAAAAGTTAACGGGGTTCATTTTGAGACGCAATTTTTATAATTTTTTTTTTAATGAACAGATGATTGATCCACGGAGTGATGTTCAACCATTAAAATTGAGCCAAGAAAGGTAATTTTAATAATTTGTTTTATTTTTAGTTTTGCTCACAATTTTATTTATTTCATAATTGTGTTTGATTTCTCTCATGGCCTTTCATAGTAAAACTCTATTTTTCCTTTTCCCTTTTACCTCTCACCTCTCACCTTTCGTTTTGATTTCTTTTTTCTTTTTTCCTTTTGATTTATATTTATATTTTAGTTGTATGTTGCTATTTTATTCATTTTTTATTTGTTTTCGTTGATTTATACTTTGGTTCAAATAAATTTATTTTGTCTTCTTATGTGTTTTTTTTTTTATTTTGATTAAAAGCTTAATTTTCTATTCCTCTTTAGTTTTTTACTTAGTTTGTATATTTGTTGATTTTGACATTCATTTTCAATTTATTTTTATTTTATTTTGTTATCGTATTTTTTTATTTTGATTCTTTTTTAATGCTTCGATTATTTCATTGCCTTCTCTTTTGGTTATATTTGAAACTTATATTTAATTTTTGAATTTTTTTTTAAACTTTGTTTCAAACTTGATTTCAAGATTTTTTTTTAAAATATCATACATTTGTTTTTATTTTATTTAATGATGTTTTTTATTTTTATTATATTGACGAATATTTCTTTTGATTAAGGCTTGGTATTCATATATTATTTATTTTTGATTTGTTTTTATGTTATGTTATGTTATTTATTTCAATTTTTATTTTTTTCGAATATTTTTTTATATATAAATAAAATTTATTTTTCTCTATTTTGACTATGTTAGTGAAGTTTAATTTTATTTTTTCATTTGAAGATTTTTTTAAATTTACCTATACCTTTTTCTATTTTGATTTATTTGTGTCTTTATTTATTTTATTATGTTTTTGAAAATTTTCTATTTCTATTGTTTTTTTTTAATTAAGGTTTAATTTTCATATTTTCGTTTTTTGCTTTTCTTCTTTTCATTTTCAGTGTGTATTGATTATGTATATTTATCACGGGTTGGGCAAAAGATGGAACCAAAATAATGTTGACATCATTTGTAGGACCATTCTTTACGGGGAGATTTTTATCTTGGAGTATTTGGAAATTATTAATTTCTATATTTATATTTTATATTTATATTGCTATTTTTTTCATATGATATTAATTTTATATATACTATTAGTTTTAGTTTCATATATATATGATCATCTCTTTTTAGTAATTTTATAGAAAATTATCTTCATTTTACACTTATGTATGTTTTGTGCATTTATTTTTGTTTATTAATTTGAATTGTTTTATTTACTTTCAATGCAGGTTTTAATTTGAAGTTTTGTGATACTTGGACATCAATGCAACATCAATTTCAAACTAATCATTCATTACAATGGAAGCTAAGGAAAATAGAGATAAAGAATAACGAGATTTAGAATTGAAGTTTGAAAGGATTTCAACAATAGTGTAAGCATTATAATGTGTAAAGCTGCATGATTATATACTTACTATTTGCAAATATAATCTATCATGGTTCAATTTATTGATTATATTCAAAGAAATTTGTAAATCTCTTTACCGAAAATAATTTCACGCCTTTTCAGATAACAATCTAGATTGATTATTATTTTCCTTTTTTGATTGTCATTAGTTAATTTAGTACTCCCTCCATCTCAAAAATTTTATCCCACTTTAATTTTTATAATCAACTAAATTAAATTTTGACCACAACTTTATGAAATCATGTAATTCATATACAAATCTAAATGTTGTTATTGATTCACCATACAAATACTATCAATAACAACTTTTAAAATATTATAGGGATGATTCAATTTTTTTTTTTTAAATTGTGGTCATAGTTCGATTGTGTTAACCATAAAAATTGATTTTTTTTATAGAATTTTATAAAGTACTATAAATATGTTTTTTAAGGTTGGTCTCTAATTAAAAAAAAAAAAGGTTGGTCTCTAATTCAACTTGAAACTTGATTCTTTAAATCGTCTAATCATTTCATCTTTAAAAATCTAGATATCAATTGATAATTTCATTATATGATTACATGAAACTATCTTCATTCGTGTTTATGCTTGATGTATAGAAAAATATCATGATAGAATATTAATATTGTCCATATACATAAAACTTTTCT